>JBBYHM010000019.1:18833789-18844731 GCA_038381775.1 Adansonia rubrostipa | reverse complement strand
TATTTAACATAAATCTAGTAAACTCATAGGGTGTGAGCAAAATATGGGTTTACAGATCAAATTAATCAAAACCGATCAAATTTAATTTATTTGATTTTAATTTTATTTGTTTAGATAATTTAATTCTAACGTGTTTATTCAATCAATTTATAATTGTTTATTTTTAAATTGAATATATTGAATAAATTGACATTTAATTAAAAATAAATAAATTATATTATTTTTAATATTATCCAACCTAACTCAACTCACTCCACTATGAGTGAAAAATTGAAATAACCAACCAAATCAAATCAATTAATATTGATTTGGCTAGTTTGAATTTTCATTCAGTTTATTCAATTTTTAAAATTTTAAAAGTAGTAAATAGCTGGAATTAATCAGACTTGAAAATGATATTTCAAACAAATGGATGGCCAAAATCCTTAAAAAAAAAGCACTCAAGTTTCTTAGAACTAGTCGAGGATGTTTCCTGTCCTTCTGACTTTCCTAGATAACGATTAACAAACATTAATTTGTGCTTGGAGGAGAGTTGCTAGTGGGGTAATGGATTCTGATTGCTTTCAGGGATACACACTGGGGAACCCCTTAACGGTGCCAAGTCTTGAAAGCAACCTCAAGATTCCATATGCTCATGGAATGGGACTAATTTCTGATGAACTCTATGAGGTGAACTAATCTAACCTAATCTAATCTATCAAACCCTTCTGATCCACATTTTTCCAGTAACTAAGCAATGAGTTATTGAACATTTTCCAGTCATTGACGAGGAATTGTGATGGAGATTATCAAAATTTAGATGCCCGTAACGATGAGTGTCTGAAAGACATTGAATATTTTGACAAGGTATACATATATATATATATATATATATATATATGCATGGATTTGCTTTTTTTTCTCTTTATAAATTTAAAAGAAAAAATACTTCTTTTTTTTGGGGGGGGGTTGTAATTGATTCCTATTTTAATCTAGCAATTCTCAGTGTACATCAGGAATTCAAGGTGCCCAAATTTTGGAACCTATCTGTGCTTTCGCTTCGCCGAAACCACAGGAGATCGGTCCAAGGCGTTATCTTGATGAACACCTTCGTCAACAACTCCTTGATGATGAACAACTTCCGCTTCCTACAATTGGCTGTCGTGTAAATTACACCTTCTCCCTAAAATGCTAACTGTTATAGGCACCCGTTAAACTGGATTCTAACCGTTCTCCTTCCTGCACTTGATTGATTTTAATTTCTATGCCGGCAGACTTATTCATACTTGCTTTCTTATTATTGGGCTAACGATGGTAATGTCCGCAAAGCTCTGCGCATTAGAAAGGTAAGACGTCGTTGTCTAAAATAATAAATGACATGACCTTGAAGCTTTAACTCAATCGATTCATACAGAGATGATATTTCATCTGAAGTGGCAACAAAATTACTTAAAGAAGCAACTCTTTCTGATCTGAGGCAGGGAAGCATAGGAGAATGGGAGCGGTGCAATTATGGATTACCTTATAACCACGATGTTCCAACCAGCTTTCCATATCATGTAAACCTCAGCACCAAAGGCTACCGCGCTTTAATATACAGGTGAGAAATTTTATTTTATATTATATTATATTATTTTATTTTATTTTATTTGTTCCAGTTGAACTGTTGAAATATTGTTGTGATTTTCATTTCCATGCAGTGGCGACCATGACATGCTGGTGCCGTTCTTGGCAACTCAAGCATGGATAAGATCTCTGAACTATCCAATTGTTGATGATTGGCGATCATGGATGCTGCAAGGCCAAGTTGCAGGGTCAGTCTACATATCGTTGGGGATTTTTTTTTCATTATTATTATTTATTAATTTAAAATGTGATCTTCACACTAACGTGAGATTTTTTCTTATGACCACATTTTGTAGATATACAAGGACTTATTCTAACAGGATGACATTTGCCACTGTTAAGGTAAGCGCAAGAAAAAAAATGTCAACAAATTTGGAGGAAATTTGCAGTTTTTCATAATCTTTGGCTCTTGAAAGTTTGGTTGAATTTGTAGGGAGGAGGGCATACAGCTCCTGAGTACAGGCCTGCAGAATGTTGGGCAATGTTTAAGAGATGGGTGTCTGGACAGCCTCTATGATTTAAGTGATCAAATTATAGCAAAACATGTTAAAATATTACGCTATATTATATTATATTATATTATGAGGGTTTGGCCAATGGGCACCGTACGACGAAGGAAATTGATGTACTTAAAAAACATTTGAACCATCATATGCTAATTATAAATAGTAATTCTCTGCTTTCCTATGAGTAATGCAAATGTACTTCAAACCTTTGTTAAAAGGCATGGGTAGCGCAGTAGGGGAAAAGCATTACTTTTAATAATTACAAATTCAAAGCTATAAATGTTTTTAATATTTACTTCTCATATATGGACTTGAATCTTTCTTTTCCTTTTTATTACAATTAAATAACTGTTATCTACTTTATAAATTAGGTATTTTGAACATAAATAAATGAAATAGAGCTGGGTATTGCCAATGAAATTTCTAAATACCGAGTGATTATATATATAAAAAAAAGGGAAACTGATGGGATACCTTCAATTTTCGTTTCGCTTTTGTGAATGCATTCATTAAGATTGTTGTTTTTAATTTTTATTAAGAAAATAAAAAAAAATATAAACATCAACAATATCTAACCTAATTAATTTAGATGTTTTGCTAACAAGTATCCTGAACAAATTATTATTTTTAAATTACTATATTAGAAAACATCTTTTATCTATGCATATGATATTTAACAATTAAATATTGGCGGCATGAAATGCAAATATGGAGAGTGTTACATTTTTTTTAAAGACACGTGAATTTTGCAACAATTAAAATAATTAATCGTATAAGATTAAATTTTCAAAAATATTCATTTAATCTTTATAATCTGTTTTTAAGAATTATTTTTAAGAATTGTACAAATCATTTTTCCCACAAACATTATTATTTAGATTTAGAATTCTGTTACCAAATTATTTAAATTAATGTTAGATAAAATTCAGCAAAACTATTGACTATAAGTGGTTTTCATTCACTAATTAATTCAACGTCTGTATCGACTCTTCATTTGCCTCCTCAATCGTAATCCTCTCGTTTTTCACTTTCTTGGATAATTGATCTTCGTTTTAATTAATGAAATTTACATCAGGCCTCAACGTCGACTTTACACGTATAGGTTGATACATCATCCTAATTGATTTGCATCTGCTAGCAATATACCATGTTTCTCTTTTTCTTAAAGGACTGCCATCGGAGGACATTTGGTTAAGATGAATATGCTTACCTTATCACCAAAAATCAAAGTTAAGCAACTAAAACTAACTTCATTTGGTTGTTTACGTTTAGAAGTTAAAAAAAAAAAAAATGAAACGTCAGTTAAGGAACCATGTTAAGAGATTTATTTATTGCATTAGCAAATAAATTAAATAACTAAAAAAGTTACAAATACTTCTGAGGTATACCAAGGCATTTTTCCTATCTAAAGCCATTGATGGATGAACTCATCATAATAACATATATATAAATAGGCTGCAAATACCCCTTTCCCTGTTACGGCTAGGTACAACATGAGGCAACACCAGTGGCCAAAAGAAAAAAATCTAAGATCGCAACACTTTCAGAACTTGTGCAAGTTATCCTCCATATGTATCTCCAAAGAAGAGAAACCAGTCAGCCATGTTTCGTACCCGTCAAAACATACGTAAAAATAGTTAGGATTCCATTAAGCAACTTTATCACTTGTCTCTCAATTCCTTTTTTGGAAGTGCATCAAATCTCCGGAATCTGAAATTGAACCTTATACCTACAACAAACCAAAATAAACAGATAAAATATTTTATGATGACAGCAATTCCATTCCTTTAAATATGATCCTGAAACATATATAAATAGATAGAACAATGCAACTGAGTATGTTCTTCACAGATGCAGACAGCGTGACCATTATTCATTAGGTCAAAGTTATATTGCCAAATAAACAGTAAGTATTACCATGGGAATTTCTTGAAAAGAACTTTAGCACCTCGTCGATAATTATAACCTGCAGCAGATAGAGAATAGTACAATTAAGCAAAATAAATCACATCTCAGTAAAAGCCGTATCACAAAGCACACCCACTGATAATTTGCGGCAAAAATTAGATAGAGGATAAAGTTATAGGCCAAGATGATGAAGGTACCGTGAAAAAATTATACCACATAATCACTGACAAAGGCTTGCGATTAAATATAAAGCAATATCATATCATAATGCATTTACCCTTCACAAAGGTTTTGCTACTTAGAACTTACAGGGAAAGAAAGATATAGGATGACAGTCCACTCATCCCAAGACAACGGTGTAACCTATGAAACAAAATATTTGATGACATAATATAAATTTCCTCAAAGAAGAAAAACGAAAGTAATAATAAATTCAATATCCAGGTGAATAGCAAGTAGAGGAAACAACTTACAGAGAATAGTGTTGATAGCGGCGGAACATACAGAATTAGTATGTGAAGGAACATTGTTAGGATTATTGAAGCAACCAGCCACAAATTACTCCAAGGAGGAATAACCCTAAAATTAAGCGGAGTAGGGAAAAATTAGTACAAAATATTTCCCCTTTCTTTTTTTTTTTTTTCTCCTTTCAAGTTTCCAGTAAAATACTAGTTAAGGAAACACTACACTTACAAAAGTGACTGGTTTTCACTGAGGTTATTCAAAGCATTAAACATCTCAACAACAACAAGCACAGTCATGGACACAGTTGATGGATGCCGATCCTCAAAGATACTACATGGATAAGTTGTCTCCCTTGTTGAGCAGGTATCAAAATTCATCTGCAACAAATGAATTTATTAGGTATTCTGAAAGAAATATTTAAAGACCTAAAGCTAGAATAGATTTTATAAGGCTATGATCATAAATCTAAAAGCTGAAAGTGCAGAGTAAGAATCTTTTCCCCGTAAAGTGAGTGCTTCAGATTTATGGTGCTGAATTCTAAGATATCTATGCAAAATTTAATTTGAAAGGGAACAACTTGAACATATAAACAACCCTCAGAAAATCCCATAAAGACCAAATTACGCAAGTTATGAAAGTTCAAGCGGTAAAACACCGTAGTTTCAAAAGATTTATTCACTAAATTTTATTTTGCTAAACAATCTAATTGCTGTTCGCTACTGAATGTCTTATATGCTAGAGAATTCTTCATTATATAAAAACAGGGAGATAAATCAAACTGCACACCATGGCCAATAACAAGGAGTAAAGAAACAGCTACCTCTTCAATACATTCCTCAAATGCGTTACCAAAGGCACAAATTCATCGACATCAAAACTCCAATGAGAAGAGATGATGCCAAGGAACTTAGTATATTGGTAACACAAAAGAAAATAGAAACTTACCAGTTCAGCATATGGTAGTTTAGGACCAGTTTCTGAGTAAACGAACCACCATATGAACCCCGCAACAGTTGCAAGGCCAACATAAGCTGTGTCAGCCAGACAAAAAAATCCTTACCAGTGAAAATTTTACAAAATAAAATCGGAGTAATATACTGTCAATTGAATCAATCCAAATGAAGACTGATAACAACACAAAGAATTTAATTGTTAAAAAGTGCATATAGGAAGCAAAGCAAAATAATATTGCAATTTGAAAGTTGGTCAAAGATGCCCCAAAAGTGAAACAGCATTCCAAATTATTACAATAGATAAAATTTGAAGTAGAGTATTTATATGTACCTCCAATCACCAGATAACGAAAGAACAGCCAGCCCGTGACCACTGCTTCACTAACCTGCACACCCAAGTTAAATAAAGTGACAGACCTCAATTGAAACAGAAAATATGGTTCTCTATAAATGTATTATATTAGAGAAGAAAAATAGAAAAAAAAACGTAATTAATTTAAATTTCATATCAATGTTAAATATATAAATGACATTAAATATAAAGATATATATATATATCAAACTTTTATTACAGAATATGCTTAACTAACTAAGTGAAATTTTTTAAAAAATCGCAATAAAAAGGTTAATCAAACAAAACCAATCTGATTATTTTGTGATCAATAAAATTTTTAACAATTGGATCTTTTTTACATTTTTCTTTTTAAACAAAATCTTGATTGGTTTGGTTCCTTTCTCCAATTAAGGCATGAAACTATTGGAAAATAATGAATCATAAAAGCAGTACCTTGCGTGGTTTAGCCTTCATCACGTCAGAGTCCTGCTTATTAAACCCAATAGCAGTGGCAGGCAATCCATCCGTAACCAAGTTGACCCATAGTAACTGAACCTGGACAGACCATAAAAAATCAAGAGTATTATCTATTTAGGACCACCAAATACAATAATGAAAATCTTACAAAGGTTATCAAAATAATTGCAGTCTTCCGTTTAATAGAAAATGTAACTCCTGACATGAAAATAATGAAAATATCATGCAAATGATATGAAAAGAATGCCCAGATCAGGATAAATTCTAAGGGAATGCTAAGACAAATTCTCACAGGCGCAAGGGTATCAGGAATTCCTAGCACAGCTGCCACAAAAATACAAACTACTTCACCAATATTTGAAGAGATCATGTATCTGATGAATTGCTTTGTATTGTTGTATATAGCCCTTCCTTCAGCAACGGCCTGCCCGAATTGAAAAGACAACAATTAGTGCATCCTCTATGTGTAGGTATGCATGTTCTTTAAAAGAGAAATGATAGCAAGAATACAAAGATGTCAAGAAGAATATGGAACAAACTGTAACTAACATACCGCCACGATGGTAGCAAAATTGTCATCAGCTAAAACCATATCCGAAGCACTCTATAATTAAAAGGATAAATAGTAAGAATGAAGCAAATCAAAGAGGATTACTATGATAGTAACATCAAAGTGAACAAGTATCAGATAAAATGGGAATCACTGAACTTAAGCAACACCAGAGTGAAAAGGATTATGGATGAAAAAACAGTAATGTAAAAAGTAGACATCGTGGTATAATTGGAATGCATATTTAATGTTTTAATGTTGGTCACAAATATCATAAATTGTGATTTTTGACATCGTACCACTCATAAAAAAATGAAAAAGAACATATGAGAACAAATGAACCTGAGAGAGGCCAATTATGCATACCTTTGCAACTGCTGTTCCAGATCCCATTGCAATTCCAATATCTGCTTTCTTAAGTGCAGGTGCATCATTGACACCATCACCAGTCATTGCAACCTAATAAAAATTACTATTGTTATAAATTATCGGAGAAATTAGCAGCATTGGGCCCATAATTAGAGAGGAAAGAATAATAAGAAAATCAAATAACTTCGTGTACAAGCATTGATACACATACCACATCTATAAATTATAAGAACAATTAAATTTAATAAAAGCATTCTGCAACAACCCTGTTTATCCAACAGCAGTTCTATTCCTAGGACAGATCCTTTAAATTAAGGATAAAACCAAAACTGTTTAAGATAGCTTCCTTCTCTTGTGCCATAGCTGACACCAAATACGTAAGTTTTGTTATACCAACTTAATTTCTTCTTCAGACACAAATCCCCTAAAGTCTACACGTGGAACTATACATAATGAGATGAATGATAACTATTTTTGTAGTTCCACTCTTAAAATTTTACTTTTCCAGGTTCCACATTCTTATCATCAATTTTCAACTGCAAACTAGTGGTGTTTGGGTCCATAGGACTAAAATGTGAAACAGCTTTTGCAGATTTGGATATGAATACGCTCAAGTGTCATTTCTCTTTCTCCTCAAATTTTTTTATAAAGTCATTATTTTACATTTAGAAACTGAATCCCAAGAGGGATCCATAGATTGATGATAGAATTAAATATGGGTAACATAAAACTATAGCCAATGTGGTTATACAATTTCATTATAAGTTTTCTTGAATTTACTCCCTGGGATACTCAAAATTTACCATCGGTAAGTTATTATTGTCAACAACTACATAACTATTTGACTTCTTTTGCCAACGCCCTCAAGGTTCATCCATATTCATTGCTAAGTTTTGCCCCCCAAGGCAGCCAATATAGTGAATAAATCAACAACAATAGAAAATAACGTAAGTGATACTGCAAATATATAACGGGAAACTTTATGTGAGAAACATACTACTTCATTCTGATTTTGTAAGGCCTCAACTAGCATCCTTTTATGCGAAGGCTCAACCCTGTAAATTTAGAGAAACGCCTGTCAAAGTTTTACGTAGGAAATAATGACTAAAACATTAACAACAGAGAAGACAACAGGACCCAGATAATCAGATAACATCTAGAAAGATACTCTGCATAAACCAAACCCTTAATACCTCGTGAAGAGTGCCATACGTTGCAATGCCACCGTTTGCTGCATTGCTGGAAGTTCTTCAAACTCTGCAGCAGTGTACGAACGCCCAACAAAATCTACCAAGTGATCAAAAGCACCTATCTTACGACAGACTGATTCGGCTGTAGACTGAAGTTTTATCTCAAATTAGATAAGCAAATGACAGTGAGGAGAAAAGAAAAATGACATTTGCAAGAACCAGAGGATACAATGCCAACTTACCTTATTATCTCCAGTAACAACAATAACACGAATACCAGCAGTCATACATGAAAGCATAGCATTCCTCACTTCCTCTCTTGGTGGATCAAGCACTCCAACCTTTTAGAAAGTATAAGCGGTAAAAAGAAAATATATAAGGAATTTGGAAAAGGGGAAAAGGCAAAACCAGTGCTTATATGTCTGTCTATCAGTGATTTTGAGGAATACATAAAGTGCAGAAATTGGGCAACTGCAACAATTACATGAAGCATGCTAAAAAGAAAAATTAAGACAACCTATGCACATAAACGCAGATTTAAGCATTCTATCATGAAAAGAAAGCATACCAACCCAATAAAAGTAAGATCTTTCTCATCATCAATGGAGAGAGTCTGGTGACCCGAGGGCATTATCTTCAAGGCTAAACCCAAACATCTCAATGTTTCCTTCCCTGCAAAACTGACCAATGAAGAAACACTGTGTAAATCAAAGCTGAACCAGAAAAATATAGATATAGATCAATGAGATACGAAACATTCAAATGCCAGCTTGATCTTGAAAATATAGCGGTAGCCAGTAATTCCACAAATTAAACAAAACATCTAAAACTTTAACTATCATGAAAATTGAGAGTTAGCATGTTTTTCATCAAATCTTATGATTTCGCCTTCTTGTAGCAAAAATTTTCATAATCTTCACTTCCAATAAGCAAATTTTTTTCATTTCATAGTTAGGATACCAGTGTCTTTGCATGTGTGCAGTCAGGACAAATATTCAATAACACTTTCCTATGCAAGAAAGGAGTATTTTAGTTTGCTTTCCTCATATCTACAGTTATTGGACTAGAGATGTAAATAAGCACCATGTTCAGAAATTACCATTGCATTAAATGGATGACAACATTCACATATTGTTTTTATCACAGTAACCTCAAATTTTGTCAGCCACATTCAAACTCCTCTCTTCCAACTTTCATGAGTATGTCTCTAATGCTAGTGGCTTAGTAAATTAAGCATAACTGGAAGGTGAGAAGGGCCTAAACTTAAGTAAGTTAGTTAACGAATACATGGAAACAAAATGAAATCTGACCGGTTGAATCTTGACTCCAGCTCAGCTCGAAGCATAGTAGTCAATGGAACGGTGGAGCCATCACTATTGCAGAGGATATTTGCACACCTAGAGATGATACTCTCGGGAGCACCTTTAGAAAACATAATTTCCATCTGCTTATGGTTACAAAGGACACTCATCATTTTGCGATCCCGGGAAAATTCCAAAACAGAAACCTGCAAAGAATAAATAAGCACTTGATCAAACCACAGTCATCATCATAGTTAATTTAGGACAACCTTTAAGCCGAAAATGAGAAATCTACGCAATTTATCAATACTTCATAACCGTTTTCCAACACGCAGAACCATAAAATAATCCAGAACACGTCTTGAGAAAACCAAAAACAGGACATTCTTTCCATAAAGTGTTTAAACATTAGAAACTCTCACATCTAGAGAAATTCATATCAGATTGTCCATGTGCAAACAATTGGACTCAAATCCCACAAACACACACAGAGAAACCTATAATAAGAAAATAATCTGAATCCAAACCTTTTTAAATTGGTTTTCCCAATAGTGATTACAGTAGGAAGCTCGCTCATGCTTGCTCAGCATGTTCAGAGCAGAAGGCATAGAATCAAAGCCAGGAAGCCCGACCTGAAAGAATCAGTGATATAAATAAGTCTTCACACTGAAAATGGATAATTGCAAAAGATTATATAAACAAATACATATATGAAAATGAGAAATGAAAATTACTTCATTTTGATACATCATATAGGCAAAAGGCCACACCCACAAGATGCATACAAGAAAAGCTGGCTACACATGAAAGCAACTGCAAGTATCTTGCCATTAGGCCAAAATATACGAACCTTCTCTGCCAACACTCTCAGAGCTACTTCAGTTGACTCGCCAATTTTTTCATAGTCTCCCTTGTCTGGATTATACTGTAAGAGAGACTCATTGCATAGAGCGGAGCACATTGCTATGTGAAGAAGACAGGGTAACTGAGCAGGGAACTCAAGCTGCAAAACAATAAAATGTCATATAGATGCAGTGAAGAATGAAATACTCATAAATGGTCTAGAAGTCAACAACTATATATGTACATAGTCATGATCTGTATCTAGTTTCATTCACCAAGAAGTTGTTCCCAAAGAATATGTATGTGTATATCTCTAAAATAGATAAGCACTATCACCACTCATTGCATCTAATCAATATAATGAGGCATCTTTCAATTTATGTCATGAAACTCATGCCATATCCAAGTATTTGTATGCTAGGATTCTAAACACAATAGGTC
>JBBYHM010000019.1:18773915-18825193 GCA_038381775.1 Adansonia rubrostipa | reverse complement strand
CAACAATTGTTGACTCCTTTGAAAGGAAAGGTGAAAAATGAAATGATTTGGATTTTTTATGGTCAATTTAAAATATGCAAATCATAAATATTGAAAAAGTTTTATTAAATTATTATGTAAAATATTTTTTTTAATATGATCAACTATACTAATTATTAACTGTCATATTTAATAAAAGAGATTATTATAAGAGTTTTATTTTACATTCATAGTAATATTTTTTTAATTTTATAAATAAAATTATAAGATTATCATATGTTATATTAAAAAAAAATTTTTTAATATAGATACGTATCGTCTAATTATTTTCATTTACAAAATTTTAAAAAGTTTTATTGCTTGTGAATAAAATAATTGTCTTAACTATAAATAAAAATTAATTAATTTTAAAATTACTCGAAAACACTATTAGTAAAATTCAATTTTTAAGTAAAATAATTTTGATTATTTAATTTCTAAAGCATTCATAGTTAATATCATTCATCATTGCATTTGCTTTCAATATTGGGAAAAGAAAATGTGACTGATAAAACTATTTTTTTAACTTTTTTTTTTTCAAAGAAGACTCGCATTTTTTACTCTAACGTTGAAAGGACTGGTGGAAGTTTACAATAACATATTGTTAACATCTCATATTTATTATGGTAGCGTTTATTATATTGTGAGTGAACCTTCTTAATTTAAGATTCAACTTTCTCCTTGTTCTTGTTTGCTTGGCTTTGTTCAAAGCATTAACTTGAAAACAGGAAAAAGAAAGGGGGAAAAAAGCCTATTAGTTGCAGTACTACCAGTACATATACATTAGTCTTCTGGTCTGTGTGTAAATACATATATATATATATTTATATATTTATATATTATTGTTCACGCCTGCTATATTTTCTTAATTTTGCTAGCAGTTCCATTTCATTCGAAGGGGAGGAAAAATCGAAAATTTTTTTCTTAAGGCCGATTGGAGTTCTCTCTGCAAACTTGCAGAAGATGTTGGTGGGCTTAAGTTTGACTGGATATTCTGATTTTTTTCAAGCCAAAGTTTTGGAACAGCAGAACCCACTTCCCCACGCCTCCCTTAGCAGTTCCTGTCTTCATTTCTGAAAGCTACAGCAAAGATGATATAATTTCTTTTTTTAAAGTTTCGTATCAGGCAATTATGCTTATCTCGATATAAAGTTATAAGCTCTCAAACATATAAAAAATTTTTTAAAAATTAAAATACTCATATCAAATATATATACAAATGCTCACTCATTTTTATATCCATATAACATATTATGCCTCGTTTTCTGGACCATAATCCATGCCAAGTGGGATATTAATGTGAAAAATTGCAGAACATACAATCCGACTGTATCAGACAACACCTAAGTTTTATCCAGTTTTGTAGTTGACATTTAACCTTAAAAGTGAATATACAATAATGTTATTTTATCAAAGCAAAAAAGGGACAAGCGAAGAGGATGGAGGGGACAAAGAGGGGAAGTGTTGTCCGTATCCTAACATCCAAAGTTCCTTTCCAAGAATATGGTTGCTAATTCTCAGGATGGCAAACACCATCACTAAAAGATTTTGAAGGGAAATCCACCCCCGCCCCAAAAAAAAAAGAAAAAATCAATAAATTATTTCACCCGGCCTTAGTTTGTATGGATCATATTCTTGGTTGGCAGCTGTCAGAGATGGGGTCGTGGGGTGATGCTTTTGGGACCTCTTGGTGGAAAATGAAGCTTGTTTTTTTCTTTCTTCCTTCCGTCTGAAAAATATTTGTCTTTTTTGAATCTGGAATAAAGCACAGGTTACCAAATTTACCAACCCTTCCTAGTTTTAAGCTAGGCTGGCAATTACGAAAGTGGAAAATGGTGGCTCATTCTTCTTTTCTGTCATTTGCGGTAAGCATCAAAATTTAAAAACCACTAATAATAAACGAAGAAATCTAACTTAAAGATAAGATCGTATATAATCTAAGATGTAACTTATACAGCTTCTTTCGAGAGGATATAGAGAAGTCTACTATTGATAAACCCATAAAAGGATGACAAGAAAAATTAATATGCAAGAATAATACAACAATTGATACCATTAAACATTCAAACAAAAATCAATTAATTATAAATGAAAGATTCAGTTTGAATATAAAACCACAAATAATTCAAAATTTAGCTAATATAAATTAATACCACTTTAGTCGATATAAAGTCTGGTGGCCTTGTAGGCTTCTACCCTCTCTTAAATCCGTGTGTTTGGATAGGCCGCAGATGGGCTGCAAAGGGTACTCACCTGATTAATGGAAAATGCATAGACACTCTGTCCATGCACCGGCCATAGCTTTTTTTTTTTTTTTTTGGTGAGACTTTTGAGATTTTTTTTTCTTATTTTTCATATTTCTCTTCTTTTGGTTATATATGAACTTATGAAGTTTAAAAGTTAATACTGTTTTCCTTTGTTTCTATGTATATACTAAACTTTCTATTATTCAGCCGAAATTAAAAAAAAAAAAAAAAAGACAGAGACTAGTTTTCCTGACAGTGTTGAAATTTGAAGAGCAATTCTCAGCTCACCATTCAAAATCCTTGTCTTCCATGCAATCAAGTGGAAAAACAATGGTCGGCACACTCGGCAGAACATTCTTTCAGTGTATTACTAGTTTTAAATACTACAATCTACAGTCGACAAACCTGAGAAATAGATTCTCTGCTAATAAAATCAGAAACACCATCAAATCACAATTCCTCCTATTTTTCTCTCTAAAGCAGCTGCAGCAGCAGAGACAAATGCTGTTATAGTTTACCCTTTTTTTTTTTTGTCATTCCCAGTTTCTTTCCTTGAAACCACCTGTTCCAACAGATTAATAGTAATACAATACAAATTAGGCATATCTAACCATTAAATTTCCTTTTCTAGGCTATGCAGATTATTGCATCAAGTTCTAAATGCCAAAGAGAAAGTGAAAGCAAAGATTCACCTGCTGGGTCTTTTGAACCTGTTTTTCCAGATTGCAAGAAACCAATTTTTTTGCGGAATGCTGATTTGGCCTGAAAAGAAGCTCACAGGTGGCACAGTTGCTAAGCTTCAATTCTGGATGAAATACGTATAACAATGGAAGATAAACTGGTTTAAAGAAGGAGATAGTTACTTATTTAGTACCTTTATATGTGTACCCGATAAGCCTTGCGAAAAGTCCAACAAATCCATCGAAGCTTCTTTCTTGCAGTTCTTCTGTCGATACACCAACAACACCCGTTACTACTCTATTTTGTTAAAAAATGAACTGATAAGAATAAATACAGTAAGAACATTGTACTCAGGATTTGGAACTCGCCTTGGAAACGCTTATTACGGTGGAGCTGGCGGTGTCATCAAGGTAAGAATGTTGTTGATTGCTACCGTGTTCTTTGATTTTCTTTTTATTTTTGCTGCTTTTCTTAGCTGGTTCAGGAGCTGCAGGAGCAGAACAGAAGCTCCCATTTTCACCAAGGCATTCCTCATAATCTTTGCAATAATGTCTCGGGCCAGAAGATGCATCAGACACCATGGATAAGTCCTGCTCCTCCTCATCTTCAACGACGAATCTAGCTCCTCCATCAAAGCTCCCATCGAACTTTTGACACCATGTTTGAGAATAAGAAGATTGATCTAAGTAGAAAGTCCAACCAGACTCACAACCACTACCACATTGCGAAGCTGAAACATTCATTTTATTTATTTATTTATCTTTTAAGAATCTTTCTCAAACCGAACTACAAAAATATTTTGTTTTCTTGACAACCTTCTCTCTTGAGTTTTCGCATTCATGCAAACTCTTGAAGCTGTCCTGTATATAAACAGAGTAGAAAAGAGGGTGGAGCAGGATAAGACCAAACGAATCAAACTCAAATCCTAGACTACTTTTGTCCTTTCTTCAATCCCATCACCCTCTTGTTTTTTTTTTTTTTCCTTGTGAAAATCAATCAAATTTGCCAGTTGGCTTTGTGGAAGAGATAGGGAGGAAATGAAAGCAATTGGTAACAGTGGTGATAAGGGAAACGGTTACCAATTCATGTATAAATTTAGTAATTTAAATACAGCAGCCTGTACAACGATGGTGCCGTCCTTTCAATAAGAAGTGGACTAGTGGATGTATTTTACTGCTCATTTAATAGCCTATAATACCTTTGTTTTTTTCCTGCCAGTGCATGTCTTTGATGTTTGTATATGGTCTCTGATTAGTTTGGAAGTGATAGTTGAGCAACAAACAGCGTAATAATATCATTTCAAAAGAATGAATGTAAGCAGGACACTTAAACAGACAATTAAAATAATACTGTTAATCTTTTCGTTCTTTAACCTTTTCCTCGCCCATTAAATATGGGAACTTCATAATTAGGCCATGGCAAATACTCTCTTATGTCTTTAAATACTCCTTTACCGTGAGGATTCTCCAAATGGGACCTTTTTTTGTTCAAAACTGCAAATTATTTCATTTAGAGTTGTTATATACAATAAAACCATCTTAAACTTAAAGCAGATCTTTCTCTAATTTATTTAAACCAAGTACACCAAAAGTGAAACGGGCAGACATGCATGTCCCTTTGCTGAATTGTTGCATACTCATTTTTTTCTTTTTGTATTAACCGAAATATTATTGTTAACTGATTTATTTCCCTTTTTCTCTATTTACAACAGATTATTTATCTAATTTTTTTTCCTGTTCCGTCATTGAAATCTAAAGTTAGAAGTTGGAATGCATTATATGGTGGGGTCTTGAGTGGCCCCGTGAAATATTAGATCATTGCAAAATATCCGGCATCCGAAGAATATGTATTCCGAAAGTTAAGTTCCTTTTAGAAGCATATGCAAGTGCAGCAAAACCTCCTTTGTTTGGACTGTAGAGACTATGATTTATGCAAATGGCTAGCTGTATTCTTTAGCAAAATTAAACTTCTTGATTGGGAGGTGAAAGGGAAAAAAAAAAAAAAAAGGAAGTAAGTTAAGAACTATTGATGTCTGCTACTTGATGACTGCACATTAGAAATTCGACTTTTTCCATGTTGACCCTGTTCTAATTCACATGGGGGGCTTTAATCACTCATTGTCTCATCCCTGAAAGTCTTTGACTATTTCGTGCTGAAACTCTGGAATGCCACTCATTTGGGAGACTCGGTCTTTTAAAGATTGAGAATACTTTGGTCTTCTTTGGTGTTCAAACATTTTTAACTTTGGGTGATTGACTACGATTTAAAGGTCGGTTTATAGATTGAAACCCTGATTCTTGAACTTTGTAAATTCTTTAACGATTCCGGTCATCACAATCAAAAGCTTTATTCTATACTATTGGCTTAATCTTCGGCACGATAAAAGAACCAGTTTTGGTAGGATTGGAAGAACCTACAGTGATGTAATATTATAGAACCTGACTGAAGCATGTTATAAGTGATGATGGAATAATATAGTCGGATGTTGCTAATTAAGAACAATATCTTCTCTGGTTTTAAGGTAAAAAATCCACACTTAGTACATTCAAAATAGCTGTTCTTGGGCCCTACTAATAATGTTGAATCCTCATGGTGGCCACTGATGCAATTGCAAAATGATACACTGATATCAGACTGCTAAACCACGTACGACTAAGTATAGCTAGTTGCAATCCGAAGTATTATTTTATATTAGAAAAGTAGAAACAACAATTTTCTGCAGATCTCATTGCATTTGTTAAAGCAGCCTAGATAAAACCATTTATAAGGCAGATCAAGTAGCTAGCCTGCCCAAAAACTGGGATTCAGTATTTTTCAAGGGAAAGTACTGAGAGGCAGAAAATTGTTAGCTTAGATTTTAAAAACAAATGAGAGAAAACAGTGGCCCTTAAATAAGGCAAAAAGCCGATGGCCTGATTTAAGAAAACAATGATTATAAATTGCCACGGAAAAGATCATGGGGGCCGCTGTAGGATCTTCTTCTGGATCAAAATGGTCCCAGACATTAAACTCACGAGCACATGGCCTTTGGTAGTTTGTGGCCCTTTGCCAGTCCATGACTTGTATAATCTCTATGCGTAAAAGAAATCAGTTTGGCATTCGTTTTACTGGTCTTTATGCATGCTCTAATATTTCAGTACTTTTTCCCCCCCTGTTTGATTCAAAACGATTGATAGTTCAGCTAGGGTGATTGATAGTTTGAAGGTGAAACTCATCAGATTTATGTACAAATTAGTTTGAAAATTATCTAATTAACTATAATCTTGAACAAACAACCTGTTAAACATTTTGAAGTTGAATTATCACCCCTTGATTACATTTCTTCCTATAACTAGTAATATCAGTAAGACTTTTGCCCACAATCGTCTAGTTGTTGAAGTGTCTAGCAGTATGGGCTTTGCAGACAGCTTGGAACTTGCCAACAGGGTCCCCTACAGTGGAAGAGTCAAACCAAAATTGCCAGTTGCTACTTAAATGATTACAGCAAAACACCAACCCTCCCGACCCCCAAGATTCTCCTTCAGTTACTTTATATGTCTTTCAAATATTTTTCCTAACAAGTGCTCTAAAGAGTAACAACAGTAGTTATCAAAGTTAATCAAATTATTGATTTGATGAGTTACAATGCAGTAAAAATAATAATTTACCTAATATAATTATTTTAAAAACACTAGTTAACAAAATCCGATTTACAATTGCTAAATCAAATAAAGTCGAGTCCCCATCAAAAAAAAAAAAAAAAGCCAAAGTCAAATCTACCCCATTGCCTTCTGTCTTCCAAAGAAAAATGGATAAATAGTTTTTACATATAAAAAATGAAAAGGCTCATATGAATCCCATTAAAAAGCATACGTCTATGTCATATTTAATTTTGTTTGCACCAATGATTGCAAAATGGATGATGCTATATTTTTATAATATATTCATTTATTTATTTTAAAATCTAAAAAGAAAAAAAAAAAACAATTTGATCTTTGCCTTTCTGTTTAGCAGTATCATATTACATTATATCATCCAAACTAATTTTTGTACTAAAATGTTGAAATCTTGACATGCATGCCTACAAAAGCTATACTGTTGGATGGTTGAAAAAATAAATTGTAGAGCATGATCTTCAATGTCTTTGGTCGAGCAAGGGAAAAAGGTACAAAGATACAAAGATTCAACTGGCTAATTAATGTCTCCGAGTACTGTTTTTGTCGACCTAAATCGAACATCAATATGAGATATGATCTTTTATAAGCTATTTTGTCGTCTATAATTAGCATAATGCAATTAAACGAAATGTTTTAATTCGCGGTCACTATCACTGAAACAAGAAAAAGAAACCTCATCAAGCCTACCTAGCTTCAAAGAAAGCCTTAATGATACCAATAATGCAAAGGTATGAAACAAAAAAACCCATATGAGTGGACCTAATAGAAATTATAAAAACTTCAGATGTCATTCTCAGACTGGCGACCGTCCATACCATAGAGATTTAGAGAAGCTCAAGCTCCCCAGAGCTTGGTCGGTTTCAAACTGACGTTATTTATCTTCATTTTAGTATCATTCGTCCTCTATACCAACTGGTTCATCCAATTTTTTTTTTTTTTAATAAACGTGATTATATGAGCCTTTCTTTAAAGAAAATGTAAAAAACATCATTAAAAAAAGTCTAAATCGAAATAATGAGCTGTTTTAATTTTTCAAACATTATAATAGCCACTCCATTTTAAATAAATGCAGCATCTAAAGAAAATGCAGTCTTAAATCCGATATCCATATCAATGATTTATAAGAATTACATTTATAACTCGTCACAGTTTTTAAACATTTGATTTAATAATCAATGTTTGTACGTTGTTAAAAGAATAAAGTTCGAATCTCTTCTTCTTAAAATAAAAAGAAAAATCTCATCCATTTTATATAGTGAATTTCTTATAAAATAATAATAGTATTGAGACTAAGAAAATATTATTTTAAAGAGATTATTTAATTATTGATAACTGAATAAATTATAAAGAACTCTTAAGTTTTCAATTTTTATATATATGTATATTATTTTTTTAATTAAGATACATGAATGACATATAGGAAAAAAAAAACAATAGATACAATGATGAAATCTCCTACAGAAGAAGAAATTATTTAAGAGGTCACAAGTGTATTATGATGATTAAGATCCAGATAATAAATTTGCATTACTAATTATTTCTCTAAAAAAAAGCATTTAAAACAACAATCACTTTGGATAGCTACTTTCTACACCATGAAAAGCATGAACATAATGAGGTGTGTGCATTACAAAAAATAATAATAATAATAATTAAAGAGGATGTTCAGCTTGGTTTAGGTACGAAGGAAAAACAAATAACTTTAAATGCATATTTTAAAAAAAATAAATAAATGATAAAGTAAAATTGGTTAAGTAAATTTTATTTTATATATATATATAAATATGAACTTTTACATACTTTTTAGTAATTATTAATATTTATATTTGTCAAAATTATTATTTTAATACAGTGACCGAATTGAGACTACGAAAGTTTATTAATTTATCGAAGTTTGACTACACTACTATTATAAAAAGTTATAGTCAACTACTGTATGCATTAATATATAAAAATAGAGAAGAAAGCAACAATATTAACTTATAATTAGGTGCTTGCAATCTTCACTGTTACGGTACAGCAGAGTGCAAGGATCTAAAATAGCAGATTTCGAGCCCACTGAATCTGGGTATAAACCAATTTCACTGGTGCAAGAAGGTGCAAGTTGTGGTGAAAATGAAGTAGGCAAGCGAGTACCACTCACTATGCTGTTTGGGATCGAAATCCAGCTTTCAGTCGGTGATAACTATTTCAGGGCTTACAAAACAAGTAACTATAGATCATCCCGGAGGGGGGGGGGAGGGTGTGGGGGGAGGAGACAAAATTGCAAAATTTCACTGTAATCCAATTTTCATCAGAGTAAGTTTCGATCTGCTGACGACCCTTGCTTGTACATATATATATATATATATATATATATATATATATGTTGGTAGCAGAAATATTCGTGGATCAAACTAAATCACGATCAATTTTAATTTTAAAAAATTATTTAACATTTGATTTTATTAATTAAATTCATTAAATATATTTTAAAATTAAAATTATTTTGTTAGACTTATTAAATAAAAAATAATAATCTCTTATGATAATACTTTAGGATGTTGTTAATCTTTATCTTTTATCTAGTTAATAGTAGACTTTATTTTTTATAGAGTTTTAGATAATGATGAATGCCTAACAAGCTAATATAAAAATGTGACATGGTCTGCTTAGAGGTAAATCATATACAAACTAAATATTTTTGACTCTTTTCTTCACCTTGCTTATCTTATTGACTTAAATATCGGAGTATATTTTAGAGTATTCAATCCGATACCTTCTAACCTTTTTTGTCTTACAGATTTATCAATCAAGTATCTTTTGACCTTTTATGTATACATTTCTTTTCTTGCGTGTTTGTGCTAGTTAATTTACGAGGAATTTAATGCAAGTGACGTATATAGTTATATATAAGGGATCAATTTATAGTGAGCCCAGATTAATTCTTTTTAAATGCTTACATAATTTCATAAATGATTAATATTTTAATAAATTAATTTTTAAATATAGTAATATAATCATACTTATAATACATATAAATTTTTAAATTAATCTGATATTTATATGATATTTTTATATATATTTAATGATTAATTTTTTAATCAAATAAATAATTAAATATTTTTAATTTATTTATAATTTAATATACATGATTTGAAATATAGTAATTGAATTAAATTATTTATATAAATATATAATTTTGATAAACTTTAATATAATTTTTATATCTTTTTTAATTTGCTAAATTTAATATATATATATATATATATTACTTTGATAACTATTTATAATAATTTTGGAAACTTTTAACAGCACGACCGCTCCATGGATACGCGATTCCTCCCTTTGTTGTCTATTTTAAAATAATAATTTTTTTCCTGTGTTTTTTAATCATCTTTCATCAATTAAAAAAAAATAAAATGAAAGGATGACGTGGAAAAAAGAAAAAAACCAGCTCGCGCAATATGACAGTCCCGTAGCAGAGTTGGATAGGTTGGCACATGGCTTAAGTAAAAAATAGTCTTAAATTATATATATATTTTTTATTTTGATGTTTTATGAATTTTTATTCTTAATTAAGTTTTTGTATTATAGTTTAATTATCAATTTAATATTTTAATTTTAATATTGGTAAAAAAATAAATTTTTAATTTTTAATTAATTAAATTATTTTACGTATCATTGATATAAATAATAATATCACATATTATAATCTAATTAGCATAAATCATCATTAATTAATTATGTTAAAATAAAGTATCAAATTAATTGATAAAATTACACCATAAATATAAAATTAAAAATAAAAATTTATAAAGTAATAAAATAACGAAAAAGTATAATTCATGAATTATTTTTTATATTAAGCCATTGGCAAATTTATTACGATTAGAACTTGATTAATTGCTTTGTCCTTGCTCTCAGACCATATACTTACGAGTACCATTAATTTGCCAAGAATGATACCGGTAATATATTTGGTCTATATTATATCCGGTAATTTGTATTTGCATTTGTACTATTTTTTATTTTAATTTTGTTTAAAAATATAATTTATATAAATATATAATATGTTAAAATTTTTTGTTATATGAAATTTAACGTTGTATTCATATTTTTTTATTTGATTACTTTTATATTATATTTTAATTATTTTTATGTTATATTCGTATAATATTTAAAATTTTTAAATCTAATTTATGTCCTATATAATTGGTGCAAGAAAAGTTATTAACTATATTAACTATATTATTTAATGGCTGTATTATTGACTCGTGTATACATATATATAGGTCTGCGTTTGAAATTTTATGTAAACTGTTAGAGAAAAGAACGGAATAAAATAAGGAGATTAAAGCAAAAAAAATAAGAATACACAAGATTTACTTAGTTAGATAAATGTGACCTACGTCCACGAGTAGGGAGAGAGATTTCTTTTTTTTTAAATAACTGATATTGTGATTACAAGAAAAAAACCCTAAAATGGCATAAATACAATCACCAAACCAGTTCGGGTTTCTCCAATTATAAAGAAAATGTATAAACCCTAGAATCACATAAATACATCATCAAACTGGTTTGAGTCGCTTTAGTTACAAAGAAAATAGATTAAATCATATCATTTGGTAATATCAGCCCGAGCACTCCGTTTCCACCACAAACCTTCATTCTTTTTTTTCTTTTGAATTGAGCTCTCACAATTTTGAGCTGAATCATAATTCGCAGAAACCACAAAATTCAAGATACTCAACATAAATGATTTTAATTATCAACCTAGGAAATACAATTTTTGTAATAACTATGTCTTAAGACTTTTTTTATTTTTATAATTTTTTTGAGTAAGAACTTACAATCGTCATGATCAAATAACTATATATATCGTTTGATTAATTATATTTGATAAATTTTCAAAAGTTTTACGTAAGAAATAATTTTAAAAAAATGTTTTGTTTGGTGTAAAAGAGATATAATTTAAAGATAGAAAA
This sequence comes from Adansonia rubrostipa, assembly GCA_038381775.1. Classification (NCBI taxonomy): domain Eukaryota; kingdom Viridiplantae; phylum Streptophyta; class Magnoliopsida; order Malvales; family Malvaceae; genus Adansonia; species Adansonia rubrostipa. The sequence goes on along the minus strand of JBBYHM010000019.1, from coordinate 18,813,625 downwards.
TGCTATTATTAAAATTAAAATATAAAATTTTTTAAATATTATTTTTAAAAAATAAATAAATTAAATTAAATTTTAAATTAAAAAATATATCATATATCAACACACGACTTAACAATGGTGATGTAAATTTAGTACAATAAATGACACTTCAAAGTTCTCTAATAACTTCGATTATCATTTGATAAATCATTTGATTTTAGGCTTTTAGCAAACTATAACCGTTCCCCACTCCTTCAAATTAGAATTAGGAACCTCAATCCCAGTCTTTGCTTGATAACCAGGAAAAAGCTTCACTTGGCTGCCTTCTGATCCACCATGATTGAGATGGAACCTCATGGTGATCAAATTCCTTCATGTCTCAAGTCCAGAAAGCACCGCCAACTACCGTTGACAATATCGTATTGAATGATCGGATCAATGGTGACGTAGATTAGACCTTTATTTGGTCTAGCATGTATCATTAAATAAAAAATATTATAAATTAATAAAAATTAAAAAAACCATTTAATTAAATATATTTTTATTAATTTTTTTCTAATTTAATCAATCAATTTAACAAATCAGATCGATAAAAAAGAATAACCGAAAATCTTTCGGATTTGCCGCTAACTGCAAAAAATAGAAACACGGAGAGTGCACATTTTACAAGGCAAAGACCACGTTTTAGCAAAACTCCTGAACACTAAGCCATCTGGACCCTCCCTTTGCCTTTCTTTGGTGAAAGTTTTTAACTTCCCAACGCCTTCACCCTCTCCAATCAGATTCTAACTCATCCGTTGCATGCAATAGGAGACGCCAGCTAACACGTGGACGAACAGCCAAAACTAACCGACTGAAAACCCAAAAGCTCAAATTGGGCAATGTCGTGATAATGGAAGTGCCAAAGGAACATAATAAAACGACCAAACAATACTGATGATAGGTGTTGCCACGCATGGCCGCCAAAGCCACACGCGTTGTAACCAGAAGGGCATTTTCGATTGGTGGTAGAGTGGTTCAAGTTTTAGTAAGGGATCGAATTTTCAAACATGAGTTTCGGCTGGAAGTATACATGATATGTGTCAGCATGCATGGACCCACTTGCTACTTGCAAATCCCACATGTCCGTATCTTCTTGAAAGCCCCTAAAACACGTACCGATCTCACTCATTATCCAAATGTCAATGTCCCCCCGCCTCTTTGTTTCATGTTGCCTTGCACTCATTGGCTGATTTCGGCTATTTAAAACCACCCTTCTCTTCAACTCTTAATTTATAATCCTTCTTGCTTCTTATTCTTCTTCTGCTGCCTTGAGTGTTGAAAATACTCTTTGCCTACGATCTTTCACTTCAACAATTGGTTGAAATTTGGGTGTGAAATATTGAGAGGAAGAAGTCACAATGATCAAGACTCTGAATCCTTACTCCACCACGGCTAAAACGGCTGAAATTATGTCCAGGTACAGGCCTATAGCACCGAAACCTGATGTGCCTACAAACTCCATGAATGAGAGCTCAGGTATGTCTCAAAAGATCAGGCAGTCTCCTTATCTGAGGAATCTGTGGCCTCAGCTGCAGGCTAGGCCTACCAGGACTAGAAAGAGAGGTAGAGCCGCTTTATCACCAGCAACAGTCAAAAGAGCAAGGACACATGTTCTAGGGCTTTCTTCTCCTGGTCCTGTAACATCCCCCGCTAAAAACCTCTCTTTGCAAGGCTTTTCTCATGGGATTCCTCAGCTTTCTGTTCCTAACTTTGTAACGCCTGGTGGAGGCTTGGAGAGTTCTTCTATAGCCCCGGCAAGTTTGGTGACGCTTCCCCTCCTTCCATGTCCTCCCTCGGTTCCTGGTGCTGCCAACAAAGCGACAGTACCTGCACTCAATTGCATGGAACCTTGTGGAAGAGAAAAGGTAATAGATTTGAACACAGTGGCTGAAACTCCAGAAGAGAAGGATCTGCTGAAGCAGCTCCAAGGTCTTCCCACCAGCAGCGTTATAGCACCTCAGCCTATTCGACCAGTGGGCTCCAGCATCAGTGTTGGGTGTGTCAAAGAGGATCTAAGCCTAAACCCACCAATGCAAGTTCCAAAGAAACCAGAGGAGGTCGAAGAAGAGGTTGAGTCCGAGGCCTTGCCAGCAGTGATATCTGACTCTAACAACAAAGTTAGACTGGCAAACTCCGCTTACAAAGAGATGGTGGGTCAACCAGAGTGTCCATGGCTCGACTCCATGGTAGTAACAGCTGAAGGAAGAAGCGTAGGCAACTCATGCAATAGAATCTGTGGGGAAGTAATGCTTCATCTGTCCGATTCGAGGATGCCAGTTGAATCAAATGGGTTTTCATGCTGAGCGAGGATTGAGTGGGGAACTGGGTTCAAGAAGAGCTCAATCAAAGCTTTCTGTGATGTGATCAGATTATCGTGTCAGTCAAAGGACTACCTCTTCACATGGAGGTTCCATACCAACAACAGGGAGCCATCTCAGTCGAGCTCCAATCTTTGAAATTTGAAATGTATACAGCTGTTTTTCCTACAAAATTTGCCCTAGCTAGCTAGTTTATATATGTATATATATGTATATATATCAAGAATGTATTGTGCTAATTTTTTGTCAACATCTTTTGAGTAGCTATATATGCCTAGTTTTCACTCCAATACTTCAACTTTGTTTGTTGCTCTGAAATTTGATCTAGCAACCTCCAAAAATATGATGGAAAGAGGGTGTGAAAAAACAAGTTCTGCCATTAATATGTATATACTATTAACTGCGATAAAATAAAATAAAATAAAAAACTCGCTAATCTACCAGAGATCCCCAAATATGTTCTTTATACAAATGTTAATAGTCGTAAACATAAGCTTCTGTCATTTGGCATTTTCTAATTTGCTCTTTAGTTTACTTATGACCCTTTACATTAAATATATGATGCATCAGAAAGGAAGTACAATAATGATCAAACTCTGAAAGTAATATCCTCTTGTGTTCTTCGGAGAAATCAAAAGTATTCAACATCTTCACCCTTCAGTATTTGGTGGGCCCTTCCATTTGAAATTGTCTGCATATGACTTCGGCTGAAAATATAAATGAAAGAAACAATTAATCCTCCAAAGATTATATATTCTAGTTCTCTTTTATATCTTAGAAAAACAAAGACATTGAAAATATTGAAACCAACTATGTAATTAACCGAAATGTCCCTCAAATGCAATAGAAAATTACAAAGAAATTGCTTATTTTATCACTAAAAAGAATCAAAGTAGACAGAGTCAAACCTTTAAAAGAGGTGTATGTGGCTTCTTGACCTGCAGAAAAATATATGTCAAAAGGATACAATGAAAACGTGATTAAGGCAGTTAAAATCCCCATAATTCCAAGCCTAATAAACTTGCCTTGCCTATATTAAAATCGAGTGTTTTGGAGAGGTATAGATAGAAACCAATAGTTTAGGATTTCAGACTAAATAAGAGAATTGATTTGCCCCTTTTTACAAGCGATTCACTTCCTTACCGTGGAATTGGTGACAGTAATTAACTGCTCTCTGTATAATGCATGCAAGAACAATGCATGATTCGACGAATTTATACATTGCATTCAGTTAAAACTTTTGCCTTTGTTTTATTCTTTTTTTTTTCTTCCTCTTGCTATAACTTAACAACAAGGGTAGAAAAGATCAGTTGAGATCACCAAATGTAAGAAGCAGGGTATTTTTAAAGGGTGAATTTAAAATTGCAAAAACTTGAATAAAAGGGAGAATGATGCAGTTGTTTGTTGATGCGTGAATTGTACTGAAAAGTATGATGGAAGATGGCCAAATATTCTCAGATTTCATTAGTGATGCCTGCGCTATACACACAGCACAAAAAACCCCTAAAGGCACATACTAACCTGATATTCCCAGCCATATTTCTCAGCAAATGCTTTTGCAGCTTCTTCACTATCAAATTCAAGCCCAGCCTCACCAACATTGGCATATGGATCTCCTGTTGATGTCCAACCCATTAATGGATTTTCCCACCTAAAGAAAATGTCAATGTGTTCTCTTATTCCAGCTGAATTGCAAATATGATTGATCACAAAAGATATACTCAAGTTATATACCTTTTTAAAAATCCCTTTAGCATCATTCATGAAATGGAAGAAGAATTTTCATAATAATAATAATTTAGAAGTGGCAGAGAATTAATTAACCATAGCAACATGTAACAAAAAAATTGCCTTCTCCAAAAGAAAAAAAAAAAAAACCCAGAAAGTAGGGTGAATGTTCAAGTAACTTGTTAATATTTGCAACTATATAAAAGGGGGAAATATGATTACTTATGTGTTGATAAAAAATTGATCTTCCATTTCCCAACTTTCCCTGAGCCCTGCTGTGTCGCAGTTCGAGCCGGCGAATAAATCATAACCTGGCATGCTTAAAGGCCAATAACAGATGTTAAACAAATGAACTGCTCTTGAATGCAAAGCAGATAGAGACACAGGGAATCCAAAATACGCTATAAGATGCAGGCATTCTATATGATTTGCTTATCAAAAGTTTAAAAATTTAAGGAGAAAACGGTGTACCCTTCGTTTTAAGTGATGTTCGGGGATTCCAGAGACCATGCCAACCTCACCAGGCTTTACCCCCAGTTCTATCAAAGCATCCGAAGAGCAGCATCTTTTCCATGAAACTTGAGCTGGACGATGAGCTCGAACCAGAGTCTGACAAACCCGTAGAACAAAGCCCGCCATGTTTTTTTTTTTTTTTATTCTTTCACGGTTTGATTGTCGGCTCTGAGACAGAAGTTCATAAAGTCGTTAAAAGCTTACGTATGGAGAATTAACCAGAAGTTTCGCGCTTGATACTTTGGGTTCGGGCTATTGGGCACTCTGTTTGTTGAATGGAGTTCGTTTGGGCTTAAACCCATTATATTTCCTTAATGGAAAAAAAAATTTGTGCTCGAGTCTTGATTTGGAGTTTGGACCAATTCCAAGTACATCGGCCGAACATGCTGGGTTTTCTCTTGCGCATTTGTCCCCTTCGAATAAGCGAATGCCATTTGTTCTTGGTATGTATCGAGATGGGGTCATCGTGATTTACCCTGTTTCTCGTCCTGTTTTGCCACCGCCATACTTTGTTCTCGTCATTAGTTTATTAGAGTTTATGAAAGCTTGCACGCGTATTCAATCTTGCAATTTGCTCTCTCTGCTTTTTCTTGTCTCTGCTTTGTGCTGGCCTGCTAGTTCGTCAAGGACGAAGATCAATGGCAGGCAACGTGGAGGATTCAACGCTTGTCAAGCTCGAATTGGCGTGTTCGGATTTGAGGACACTCCTACAATCATCAGCTAAAACGGGAAAAAGCGTAGAAGAGATGGAGAGGAGGTTTGATTTTATTGATGAAAGTCTCGCGACAGCTGCGAAAAGAGTAGCTCCTTTGCAGTCCCTGGCTATGGCTGCAAAGGCTCTGGAGACCAGAATTAATAGAGCTGTCTCTCCGGCTCTTGCCCTCCTCCGTGGTTTCAAGCTCTCTGAATCCCTTCAGCACAAGCTTCTTGAACTCTCCGACAAACTATCTATTGAGAAAAACCCAAGAAAGAGGCTTAAAAGGCTGCTCAAATACGTCGAATGTGTTGATCAGCTTAACGCAGCTATTAACTTAATCAGTCGAGACGGCGAGCCAGTGATTCAAAAACTTCAAGAGGTGGTGGAATTCTTGAGTAGAACTAAAGCCACGGATCAATACCGAACGCAGAGATTGAAGGAGACTTTAATCACACTTAGAGCTCTATACGAGTCCGAGGTTGATGCTATGAGGTTTGACGGGTTGCTTGATGAGGCTTTACTAAATCTGCAAGACGAATTCGAGATTATGTTGCACCAAATTAAGCATCAAAATATAGGGGAGCAACAAGCAGATGAAGAAGCTGATCAGACGGTGGTTTCTGACCTTGGCACCGAAATGGAGGTCCAAGTCCTTAGGCGAATTGCAGAAACCCTGGCTGCCAATGATTGTTTGGATATATGCATTGATATCTTCGTTAAGGTAGGCTAAATATTCTTGCTTTCAAGGTTTCAAGATTGAAATATATATGCCTATACATACATATATATTTATATATTTATATATATGGTAATGCTATGACTAAGCATGTAGCCACCCAAATATCCCATTAGACCTGCAGATTTTGTGTGAATCGGTTAGAAGCTATAGAATCGATGATAAGTCTTGTCTAAATGCCTTTCTGATTCTTGTCAAATATATGAATAAAAGGACAAAACTATAAATTATTTAACGTATGTTATATCGAACAGATTGCTAGAGGCAAGAAACTTGATTAGGTCAATTTGTAACAGAAACTGGAAAGCTTAGTTGCCTTATGAATAGAGTTAGACAAGTATGAGGTCTAGACAATTAGTTTTGTTTGATACCTTATGCTTTGGGGTACAATTTAATTTTGTTTTCACTTTTGATCCTACAAATTTGTCACGCTTTTGGTTGATTAACAGGTGAGATACAGAAGAGCAGCCAAAGCATTAATGCGATTGAACCCTGATTACTTAAGAACATACACTCCAGAAGAAATCGATGAAATGGAGTGGGAGAGTCTGGAGACAGCAATTTCTCTCTGGATCCAGCATTTCGAACTTGCAGTTAGAGCAGTCTTTGTATCAGAAAAGAAGCTTTGCAAGCAAGTTCTGGGAGGAGTTCCGGAAGTGCTTGTGTGGCTGGAGTGTTTTGTTAAGATTGCAGATAAAATCATGGCGGTATTTTTCCGCTTTGGAGAAGGTGTTGCAAGGAGTAACAAAGAGCCTCAGAAACTGTTCAAGCTGTTGGAAATGTTTGACTCCTTAGAGAAGCTGAAAGTTGAGTTTACGGAGATTTTTGAAGGTGAATCAGGAGCTGATATTTGCATACGTTTTAGGGAACTTGAAAAGCTACTGGTGCATGCTTCAAGCAAAGTGTTTTGGGAGTTTGGCCTCCAAATTGAAGGCACTGCCGATGGTTTCTGTCCACCACAAGATGGTTCAGTCCCAAAACTTGTGAGATATTCCGTCAATTACCTTAAGTACCTAACCACAGAGACATACAGTGCACCCATGGCTAGAGTTTTCCGAACAGAACAAACCTGGAAAGCTGGCATCTTATCAAAACCCGAAACAGATGAGAATTTACTCAAAGATGCCATCTCTAACATCATGGAAGCTCTTGAAAGAAACATCGAATCAAAGAGTTCGAGTTACAAAGACAAAATCTTGCCCCATATATTTGTCATGAACACGTATTGGTACATTTACATGAGAAGCAGGAATACAGAACTTGGGAAGCTTTTAGGAGAGCAATACATGAAAACGAAATACAAGAGTGTTGCAGAGGAGTCAGCTTACATGTATCAAAGGCAAGCATGGGGACCATTAGTAAGGTTGTTAGAAAAAGAAGAATTGAATGAGCAGGGCAATGACAAGAGAGGGAATGCAGCTTTTGCGAGAGGTAAAATGGAGGCATTTTTCAGTTGTTTCGATGAGATCTCACAGAGGCATGAAGCGGGTTATTATAGCATTCCCGACGCTGATTTAAGGGCGCAAATAAGGGAAGCGACGGTGAAACTGGTGGTTCCTGCCTACAGTGAATTCTTGAATACGTACACAACCTTGTTGCCTGTAAAATCTTATGTTAGTCCTGAATCATTGCAAGAATTACTGGGTCAGGTTTTCAATGGAACTGATCGAAGGGGCAATGGGAGGCTGAAGCGACGAGATTCCAAGGACCGGCTTCCTGGGAGGAACTCAGTTGCTGTGGAGGGAGAGGTTAAGAATGCTAGACGATCCAGATCAAAATCCATCGACGTGTGAATCATTGATTGCTTATTACCTTCTTAAAGGGTTTCTTTTTTTTTTTTTTTTGTCAAATTCAAACTGTTGTATGATTAAAAAGCTTCAGTGGAGGCAGTAAAACAGCCGATTAAGATTGCTTCTCTTTTCATGATACAGATGTAATTTAGTAATAATTCAATGCAATTATATACTGGATTTTATAGCATATGTACAGCGTGATCATTAAATAAACACAAATATTAATTCCGTGCTTAATTTATAATAAAAAATGTAAATAATGTGTTATTTTTTAAAAAAATCAATAAAAATAACATATTAAACGCAAAAAAAAAAAAAAAAACATAAAAAATAACGACTACAGACTGACAATTCTAATTTAACACTCATTTGTAACTTATGAAGGTTTCCAAACTAAATGTATATATATATATATTAAAATAGATGGAATTCTTTTAGATAAAGATGTCAAGTTTCTTATTAACAGCAATTGAATAAAACCTAAAATTAAAATTTTAAATTAATAGATTAAAAAAGGTCATTTTACATAAATCAAATATAGAAAATTTAAAAAAAATTTAATAGATTTTGATACACTTTTTATGTAAATATTTTTACTAAAAATTTTGATAAAGTTCTCACAATTAAATAAATAAATAATGACCTAACGAATTTTGATCATAAATGATTTTTTTTAATAATTTTATATTTATTATTAATCTTCTCATTAAATTTTTAAAATAAAGTTTTATAAAAAAAATTCTCAAATTATATTAAATAACTTAATATCTTGCCTCAAAACAGTTTTGAGTTTTGAGAGGCCCCCGTACTTCTCCAAGACCCCCCAAAAGAAATGTTGCACGGCACGCAATTTTTCCGAAGTACTACAACTTTGTGCAATGTTTATTTCAATTCCTTGCCCTAACGTCAGAAAAAACATTTTTCGTGGAAAACTGTTAAAACCATTCGTCTTTGACAAAGGAATCATTCCCTCATCTCCAGGAATCTACCCAAGACCCCCCCACCACCACCCCTCTTTAGTTGCCAAACTTCTTATCATACTTTCGTGAAACACGACTATAAAATTTCCCGACAAATCAAAGTTTGTGTCCCTGAAATACTGAAGGAAGAGAAAGCTATTATGGCTGATCCTAAAGATTCAAGCGATTCTTCGTTTTCCTTCTCCGACTTCCCTGAAGACATCCAGCTTTGCATCCTGTCCTTCCTGTCCCCACCTGAGATCGCGAATTTCGCTTGCACGTCGAAACGCTTCATTTCGCTATGTCGAAACGACAGCAGGCTTTGGTTCACTATGTGCCAACGCCGGTGGGGCTCTAAGACCCAGATCAATAAATGGGGTGGTGGTAAAATCACCTACAAGCTACTTTACAAGACCCTAAGCCAGTGGGAGAATCTCATCGGTTTCTGGCGCCATTGCGGTCGATCCGGCCTCTCGGGTCAGTGTCCGCGGCTTATCATTTTCGAGTGGGGCCCATCGTTTGTTTCCGGTTCCAGGGTTTGTCCCTCCCAAAACGGGACCTATCATGTCACCAAAGCGCCGTTCTTGTGGATGGGGATATCTCCAGATGGGCAAATCGTATACTTTCTCGATCTAGAAGGGCAAACTGAGATACCATCGGGGGATTTCGATAGCTGGTTGGAATTTGTCTGCTTGGACCAAAATTTGGTTCCAGTCAATGTTAATTTCACGGGTAACGATCATTTCATAGTTGAAGAAAATTCAAACTTTTGGCATAGTAGTAGTAGTAAAGGTAAAGATGGGTTTAGAAGGAGTTCAAGTTCCAGGAATTTGATAGAAGATAGTGAAGAAATTATTGTTGGAGCTGACGGTGGAACTCCCGGGAGCTTACCGGACCGTTTGGTATCGGAATTGTATACACATTTTGCAAATAGAACGAGCCCTAGTGGCGATAGAGCGTGGAGGAGGCAGAGGAAGAAGGAGAAGGAAAGGCAGTGGAGGAGGAAATGGGAGCCTGAGCATTTTCTTAAAGTTATTGATTGCTCGCCTACCCCAGATAAGCCCTTGCAGGGTCTTTGGAAGGTGTTGTGAAAACTCCTCGTTTTCCAAATTATGTTTTATGGCAGAGGTTAAGAACTTCTGTTTGTAAATATATTGTTGTTGATTAATAAGGTAGTTTTCTTTCATGTGTAAATGTGTAGGGCAGTGGAATTGGAATTATTGTTTGACATTGTAGAATTAGTAGGAAAATAAGAATAATTGTAAAGCTGCCTTATGATGTTTTTTGAGAAGGTTTGCTTTAGACTTGACAGTTGCATTTTTAGTTAATTCAAGTTTTCAGTTCATGCTGCCTTTGTAGACACTGATTAATGAATCCTTGTTTTCTCTGGCTTTCTTTCAACAGCAGTGGCATGTTTTTGGTTGATGTTTTTGAATATGCATGGCAGTTTGGCATGGCTATGCAAAGTACCAATATGAGAAAGAAATGTCTGGAGGATAGGAGCCTTTGTGTTGTTTGATAAACATCATTTTGTGGATATCATCTGTTTTCTAATTTCAGCATGAAGTGAGATAGACTGGAGGCACTGCCTTTAGGGCCCTAACCGTGGTAGTTGGTTCAATTGGTTTGCGATTGCACTTGGTTAATATGATTTGCAAATACATTTGACTGCCATACTTTGGGTTTCTTACAGGCCACTGTTTTTCAGCATAAAAAAGGCTTTTGTTTTTCAACTAAAATGCTTGATAAATATTTCCCATCATGTCAATGATGAACGATGGATGCATAGGTTTTCTTTATTACAGATCAGGTTTGGCTCTCTTCCAGCTTGTAAAATGCAGGGAATTTCTGGTGACATGAACTTGAATTTTTATCTTTGTTAAATATGATGAAATTGGGTGCATAATCTGCCAAAGTATTGAGGACTTCTCATCCTCCTATCCTCTTCCAGTTTTCTGGACGTCAGAACCTATGTTAATGCAGTCGCCATTTTCTCGCAAGGAAGAACATATCTATGATAATAATGTACATCTTAAGCCATTTGCAGCTGAAGATCACCGTCATAGTCAACCTGCCGTGACAGGCATTGAGATGATTTCCCACATTCTGCACATCAACTCAATCTGCAGTCTAATGCCTCCAGACTTGGTAGGATCTGCTGGTCTCCAGCATGGAGAGGGAAGGATTTGGCAATACATGAATGGAACATTTGGATTTGGGTTTCTTCATGATCATTTTAGTATAGAACTGAAACATGTCATCTAAGATGGTTGCCTTCTTGATTCAGTGAACTTGTTGCAATGATAATTTATGTAAAGATTGATTTCAAACTTGGTTTGATGCTAGGGATGGCACTTCACATTACCTTGTCTTGAATAATAACTATATCTTCAAGGCAAGTGTGGTGCTTTGATTCCCTTCTGCCATTCAAATCCCAAATTCCTCATCCATTATCGTCCCTTCCATTCTTTTTGCTTGAGATCATCTACTATTAATGAGACTATGAATGGTTATCTAGGCATGTGGGATAATTAGGCAAGGGGCATTGCAATGGCAGATAATCTCCATTTCTTTGGAGAAACAGTCATCGATAACTAGTAGTCTAGTTCTTAAGATTAATAGAAACAATGACAAGAATTCATAAACTACAAACTATGTACTGAGACTCAAATAGGCCTTGGCAACTCGTTTGAGGGCAAGATGCTGCACAAAACATTCAATTGTAGCAAGCAGAAGCCAACACACTTAAATTAGATCTATCAACAAATTTATGTCTTCCTAATCTTAAACCCATTCGTCACTGAGAATGAAGGAACTAAGGACCAGACAGAAACATGGGATAAAAATGGAAGGAAAGAACCAAACATTTTATGACACAGATTAAGATTCAGCAGCGACTTCTGTTGCATTAACTTTCTCCTTCTAACGTTCACCCTCAAGCTGGCTTAAGTTCCCCTTTTCCTTGATGAGTTGACCATGGTGGTGTTTGCAGTAAAGCCGACCATCATGTGCAACATAATTGGATGGGCTGATCACACATCCTCCATGTGTGCATTTGAAACAACTCTTGTGGTAGGGAGTTCCATTCACCGTAACCTTTTGATAGAAGAAAACACAGTTTTATAGTTAATGATTGGTCTACCACTGTGCTAACTGCTAACAGCTAATACTTTTGAGGTTTGAAGTATAAATTCAAAATGCTAAAGTAGAAAGAAGAATCTACTCATTTTTTTTTCTTTTATGTAGGAAAAGCTGCATATTACAACAAATTCTTACCCTTTCAGTTGGATACACAGTATTTTTACAGCCAAAACATTTATCTATGGTTCCAGCAAACATGCCCGAAACTTTGGCTGCTTCAGGCTTCTGTTCAAAGGAGTTCATAATCATGATTGATCATAAATTGCATGTAGCCCTTAAAATAAGCAGATATAGAGGGTTCAATGAGATTACCTCATTGACTGGTTTCTCAGGCTTTGCAATTTTTGGTGTACCTAGAAAAAATATATAGAGAGATTGAACTCGAAATTCAGCAAGATCTTTCCAAAATAAATGAATTTCTTATCATTTTTGGATTCTATATGAAATTTTGACAGTTGCACCTTCAAAGCTTTTGTCTAGACTGCCAGTTCTTTTGAAAAGTTGATCAAAATGAGGCCTGCAGTACAAAACTCCTTCAAAAGAATTGTAATTGCCAAGCTGCAAAAAAAAGATGTATATGTCAAAATGAATTTTTTATGGAAAGCCTAATTACAACATTCCCCTGTTTTCCCTTGGCAAATTGAGATACAGCAATGACGTTATAGGCATCATTCTAAACAATGCAAAAGGCCTCAGATCAGATCGGAGCAGGTGGAAGCAGAAGAAACGCAGGCTGAGGGCAAAAACAATGGGGTGAAATCTATGCAGTCCAGGATTTTTTTTTTTTTTTAAACATCATATAAGGTATTCGTTTATACACTATGCACTTATGATTCTGTGTGATCTACACTCTATAGTTTAATTAATAGCATGAAATCCAGGTAAAAGCTATGTTCGTTAGTATCTCATCAAGGCCTAAAAGAAGTAAAAGTTGAAGCAATATAACTTTATAGAGTTAGCTAATTAAGAGCATGAAATTTGCAGCAAATAATTATCATAGATAGGATTTATTAAAAAAAGTAAAATGTTATTAGCTATGCATAGCATGAATAAAGCTGGATTCTGGAGCATGTAATAAGTACTTACCTTCAAAGTTCCTTTACAGTGATGGCACCTGAAACAGGCCTTGTGATACACCCGGTCGTCAGCAGTTAGCTTATCAACCAAATAGACAGTCTTGTCACAGGCCATGCATTTCTGGGTTGTTCCCGCAAACGCCATGGTTTCAGCTCTCACTTTACCTAACAACTAGCAAATCTTAATGTGATGTCCTCTCTTTTCTCTCAGTTATTTTCCCTTGAAAGACTAGGTGGAAGGAGGAAAGAATAAAAGGAAATAGAAGATGGAGAAAATGGAGTTACAATGGATTTCTGAGGAACCCAAAGGACTTTATAGAATTAAAGTGGCTTTCGCTCACCAATCATCTTTGTCCAACCTTGAATCCACCTTATCACACTTGTTTCAAGATATTTTTTTGTCTCCTCTGTCTTCAAATGAATTTGAAGCTCTTTCAATAATATACTAGTAGAGATAAACAGTTGCTTAAGTCTGCTTACTTTTAGTTGGAAAGCAGCTACATTATTGAAATATTTGAAATGATGGCTTAGTGGAATCTGTTTGAATGGTTAAATTACCAAGAGATATAAGCCACACTGTCAAGGCGAAGCCCATCAAAGGGGAGATATCCTGTCCTGTCAAGTAATTGTTTCAATTCAATTCTAGGCCGCGCATTATGGAGCAGCTTTACCTTAATTCACCGAAACATAAAAGCAATATGGGAGCCTTATTTGCTGGCTTTTTAAATTTTGCTTGATTGCTTGGATCTATTTTTGGCAAATTTCTTCCACCATCAACAAAATCAACCCCACCCACCGCAAGCATATCTGGTTCCTCTGCAATATTGAGGGCCATCTGATTAGTTCTAAAATGATCTTTCAATATTTGAATTGAAAGTTAAAAAGTATTTTTACCGACAAATCACACAGTTATTGACAAATTGTGCATCTCTCAGTGGGTGAAAACTTGACTTTAGCTTCAGGAGTTTGGTACCCAGGGCTTTAAAATGCCTGCCCATTCCATCCAACATACTTCGCTGTCTTGTCTTTGCTTTCTTCATTTTTTAGCATTGAGATTCGTTTGAAGAACTCGTCAAACAGAGGGGAAAGGCAAGGCCTAGAAGGCACCAAGCTTTTTTTTTTTAATACCCAAACAACTGTTGCATGTAATAAAATAAGCGTGGGTAATACATAAAGAATGGCTGACTGAAATGATGGAAAAGTTGTAAAAGTTAACTAACTGCCGACAATGATGAAAGGAAAAGAACAATTAAATTGAATGAAAATCAATCTATATGTCCCCCATGCTCACAGGCCCGACCTAAAGTGTTGCACATGAATACAGTAATTTGGGCTAGAATAGCGCTTTTATTATTGATAATTGTAATAGGCAAGATCTATCCTTCCCCTTTGAACCAAAATACCAAAAGGAAAATTTTCAAAGTTTCATATTAGTGTGTCACTTAGAAGCGTGGTGCATCACAGCCTGTAATTACCCACCCCTACTGTGAGAACCATGTGCCCAAACCACTGGTTGGACCACTGCAGTATTATTATTATTATTATTTCATTTAGTTGATCTTTAAGACTTCAACAAGGAACCCAAGGAGCCACTTGCTGCAAAATTTCGGTCTCATTGACATGGCTGAACATTGTGTGACCCTGCTACCAAATTCGAGATCTATAATTATCTTTGACTATAATAAAGCTATAAACATTGAGTATAATATTGTTCATAAAGGATTGGAGTTTGGAGAAGGTTATTTATTTCTTTTTTTTTTTTTATAACTCAAAATCAAACTACTGAGAACCACATAATATATTAAATTTAAAATGTTTCTTTTTTTTTTGTCCCAAATAATACGTTAACTGAATTTTATTAATTACTCATCCTTGTGAATGATCACCATCTCATCAAATCTGGGTGATTGGTAAGGGGAATTAAGAATGTTGATTTTGAATATTTTATGGTAAAATATCATGTGATTATTATTGTCTTTGACAACAACACAATGATTCATTCAAATATAAAAGGCTTAACAAATAAGCTACTAGTATCTTCTTTGTTTTAAATATAACTTTCATAGTTTGGCTTATCAAATTTAAAACCTTATTAATTAGCCAATAACCTCTTGGCCTAATGATTAAAAAAGCATTAATGTTAGCATATAAGCTTGGGTTTAATTTCAAGCATTTCTTTTTTACTCTCAATGTATATAAAAGAACTATTAATTATTTATTAAAAAATAATTTTTTAAAAAAAGAATTGTTTTTTTAAATTAAAGATACAAATGCATTCTTGATTTTAATTTTTCGCCTTTATCATTCCATCCAACTAGTTGTAACTTAACCATTCAATAAAAAATTCCATCCAACTAGTTGTAGCTTAACCATTCAATAAAAAAATTCAGAAATAATATATAGATTCTTTAAAATAATAATAATAAAATAATAATAACAAAAACTAATTCATGCAATTACCCAGAAAGAACTGCACATTAAATATGTCAGAATATGGGTTGCATCATAAATCTATTCTTAAAAAATCATGTATGTGTTATTAAAAGCCTATAAATTTTAGTTGGACTATGAAATATGCTGTATAAATATGCAAATCGATATGTTAAAAAATAATTATCTTAAGTCCTAATAGAAGTTGTCAATAATACATCAATAAGTAGATAGGAAGTTGGTGAAACAAATATCGATAAATTATTCTAATAATTCGGATATATAATCTTATAACTATTAATTTGTCTATAAAGTTTTAAAATACAGTATTTATCAAGCAATTATTATCAGCTAATGTATCAGTTAATTATTATTTAACAATGAAAATGACTTAAGAGGTGGTGAATTGTTCCTAAAAATTTGGACAAATAATCATAAAACTATTAATTTGCCTATAAATTTCAAATACAATATTTATCAAGTAATTATTATTAGATAATGAATCAAATAAGAATTAGTGGATGAGGAAAACAAGTTAGAGATTTTAATTATGAAAAAAAAAAGGAGGAGGAAAAGTTAGTTGGTGAGAGTTAGATGATTTAACGTTATAAATAACATTACCTAATACTATGTTTAATTTCCTTAGTCTATGCAAGGGATTAAGGAAGTAGATTTGAAATATCTCACCTTTTTGAACGTTGTAATTTCATCATGCCAGGTTCTAAGGGTAAAAGATTTTAACGTGAGTAAGAAATTTTAACGTTAAAAATGTAAGAGATTTTAACGTGAAAGAAGCAAAAGTTGTGTAATTATTTCTATGTTTTTGGTATTATGTTCTTTGAAAACTTTGGTATCATTCACCCTTATAATGCGAACCATGTGCATAAGCAACTGGTTAGACCACTTCAGTATTATTATTATTACTATATGTTAAAATTTAAAATAATTTGATGTTGGTTTTGTTATTGAAGTTCTGCATCAGTGTTTTCAAAATGACACCTGTGCTTAAGAGTAATTTTTAACACTTACCAAAACTTATGTTTACGGGTTTATCTAAAGATTACTATCTTATATGTCATTGTGAATTATTTTATCCTACATGACATTATGAATTATTTTTCAAAGAAAAGCTGATTATGTCCAAACTATAAACTTGGAGACATTGAGATCAACATTTGTGTTTATGAGGTTGGAGTCTAAATTTGCAGGTTTTCTAGTTGAAGAGTTTCTCTAAATCTACATAAGTTTTAGTTTAAGTAGCACTTAGCTCGAAACAAGTTAAACAAAGATATTAAAATTTTAAATTTTAAATTAAATAAATACTAATTATATTAATTAATTAATTAAATTTTGAATTTAAATAGTATTAAATATTGTTCCTAAAATGTAGTTTCATGCACCAAAGATTTTTTTTTTTGGGGGGGGGGTGTTGAGTTGGGTTGGAATGAAGAAGTCATTTAACTTTTTGACATTTTATAGTGTAAATTCAAGTCTGCAAAAGCATTTGCGGCATCGGGAGTGCTGTTTTTTGATTGAACACTTCTCCTAATCATGAAAATTAATTATTATTAATTACGGGATTTAGAAATGTTGATTTTGAATATTCTAAAGTCAAATATGCTTGTAAAATATGTGGAGTATTAATTCTTCAAATATAAAAAAGTTTGGAAATGAGCTCTGGATCTTCTATAATTTAAATACAATTTTCTTAGTCTGACTTATCAAATTTAAAACTTTATTAATTGTGTATTAAAACAATTAATAATTAAAAATACTAATTTTTTCTCTAAATTCAATAGAGAAATGCATGATTAATTTTAAGATTTTTTTATCATAATTGTATATGATTTTTTTATTCCATCCCATTAATTATGCTTAACCAATGACATTAAATTTAATTAGAATTTTCATAAATAGTGTAGGTTTTTTTAAAAAGATTAATGATCTAATTAATTCATGCAATTTAACCCAACCCATTAATTAAATACGTTAGAATATGGGTTGCATTAGAACTCTATTCGTAAAAAAAAAAAAAAATCATATTAAGAGAAGTTTATTCCTAGTAGGACTGCAAAATGTGAAAAATAATTGCCTTCAATCCTAAGGCATCAAGAAGCTGTTATCAACAAGTAAATTTAGGAGGTGAGGTTCGTGAAGCAAATATGTACGAGGCATAGAAAACAAAACAGAGTTTGCGTGGCTTCAGTAGCAATTACAACTTCGCTAACCCTGTAAAGCGTTTCGTGCAGGCAAGCTTCGATAATCCATCATATTATTATTAGTTTATTGCATGCTCATTGTTTTGATTTAACTTCAATTAGGAATTGTTATTTTGGTATGATCTAAGTTACTCTAATCATCATGAATAATTTGTCAATTCTACAGAGGATTTCTTTTTGGTATTTGGTATTATTATTTTTATACTCTGTTTTGTTGTGTAATTAGCTGCTTGCAACGCCTGAAAAATTGTATAGGCCTAGGACTCTTATGGCTTGCTGATATTAATCTAATGTCGTAACTAAGATAACTCGTTCAATATACGATTGCTTAGAGACATCATTATAATCTAAAATTCCTAATGAATTAATCCTCCTCAACTTGCTTTAATCATCTTTACATATTTTTACTGCTTTAATACAAATAATAATATCTTCCCTGCAGGTTAATTAGCATAATAAACATGAGAACTCGTTGCGATTTGTTGTTCATCTGGCTTAACTTCATACTTCAGTCCGTACTCTTTGGTGTAATTCGGATTAGCTTATTACTGCTCACAGGAGACAAATCAAAAAGTCCGGTGGTCTTGATTACTACTATCCTTCTCTTGGGCGTTGTTCTTCCCATGATCGTTGCCTTTGGGGTCCTGTTAATTACGTTAACCTTTGACTACCCATGGCATGCAAAAAACTTGAATATGAATGAGACTGAGAACAACGACAATATTAATGCAGATGATGAATGCAAGCAACATAGTAGATTTCTAGTTTGGTTTACTGCTCCCGCATGCATACTGTGGTCCATGTTGGTTCCAATTCCATGGAGGCTGCTAAATAATTATGGAGACAAATTTTCGAAGCTGTTACCAGAAGAACGAAGGAGTCTCTATGCATTAATGGGCCACGTCAGTGTTTATTCCTCGGCCTTCACCATTTCCCTTGTCCTGGCTATTTGGTTTGCACTCTGTACCGTCGAGGAAATTCGCAAGAAAGCTTTAGAGACTGCAAAGATTTCGCCAATTTCAGACGTTTGAGAGTGTTCAACTTCAAACCAAGTCTTACATGACAAAATTTTTTTTAGTGCATTATTTGTCTTAATTTTATATTTTATTTTAGTAAACATAACATTTTTCCCTCATTAATTCCTGCTTTCCAATCAAAGCCCCTCCTTTGATTATCTTTTGTCCGATTATCCTTGTCCTTTGTGCATGATTGTTAATCAAACTGTAATGGTGGTGATGAGGTGTGTGGGATACTTTGAATCCTGCTAGACTTTTATATAAACGATCTCCGAGATTTTCTTTTTTATCAAACACACACATTAGTAATTAAAAATTAATTGCTTTTAACTATGACGATTTGATGAGTTTTAATGTAACTTATAAAAGAATTTTTCTGTACAAAGAACAGAAAAATATGTTATAAAAAGATTTAAATCATAAATATTTTAAATAGCATTTTAAAAAGTGAATACAAAAATAAATTAAATTAAATTCCGAAGTTTAAATATAAAAGAATTTAATAACTACAAATAAGCTACATTTCGTTAGTGGAATTGCATATTTGACATATTCAATTTATATAATATGTTAATTATACGTAATATATACGTAATTTGCAAACAACATATATAAAAGACAAATAATTCACAAAAAGTATAACAATAAGGCTCTAATATGTAAAAACCGACAAAGGGTGAAGCCTGAAGTTTTAGCATCATTCAGAAAAGAAAAAAAAAATAGAGGGAGAGAGGGGCGAGTATCATGGGTTGAGACTCGAAGCTCTAAGCCTATGCGGCATTTGAACCGGTAAATACACACTTCCAAATCCAAAACTCAAAGACCATGACATTAGCTAGGCACAAGCTTCTCGTATTTTCATAAATGGGTAAATAAAACATAAAACAACGAGGCAAACCAAGTGTCAAAATGCAAAAATTCATCCATCATTTAACCGCAAGCCTGTCCTCATACAGTCTTTATACATCAATCTACATAAATCCTTCAATATGTGAAGCAGTTTTTTTTATTCCTGCACTCAAAGTAAAGAAAAAAAAGAGGATCACAATCTAGCTCAAAACATAAATCGTTAACTGCGATAAAAGATTCAACCAACTTATCAGCCAATATTAGTGAGTGAAAAGAATCGATAAAATAAATACGAAGCCTTTTTAATCCCTAACTTATCATTTGTTAAGCTGAATTCTGACCTTAAACCTCTTTCTGCGTGTGTCATTGGAAGTGAAATGAGATATATGAGGTTCGCGTCTGGGAGCTTCGGATCTGTATCCTACAGCTGCGGGTTCCTGTATCCTCCTGCTTTTGTCTTGATTTTGGCTTCTAGAGTTTCGGAAAAAGCCATCCTTGTCCCATGTAACATCGTAATCAGCACTTAATCGAGATCCTTGCTACTCCATAGCAAATGAGATTGCATATTAGCAAAACTACTTATTATAGTAGTTAATGAATGAAATTGTAATGCAATTTAAACTTCGACCTGACGAAGAAGCATTTAGATTTAGCCAGAAAACAAATAGCTGGACAAAATTATTATCTTTTGCATCACATCTAACAACACCGTTCAGCACGATAGACCATGCAAAACCTTTTTCCCCATTCCTTTTGGGGGGTCTAAAGCTGTTTCAGGGGGGCTAATGCGGTGGAAACTGCACTGAACACCACATGCAAAGGGAGCCTTAAACTTAGGCACTGTTAAGCTCTTGCCCAGGCAGGAAGTAAATGACTTTTGGCGGCATGCCGTTGAATTCACAGCGCAGCAAAAATCAAGCCATGGTTCAAGGCTCAAGAGCAAAATACTCCTAAGCTATAATTAGAAGGGAAATAAAAGAATATATTCATACCTTCTGCAACGAGCGACCACATAAAACCTTAAGTGCATTATAGAAATCCCGGTATTGCTCGAACTGAACAATGATCTTACAATGAAGACCTGAAACTATGCCTATGTCTAAGTCATCCTCATCTGTCCCCTTAGCAAAATCATCATCCTCAGCAACATTAAGATTCCTATTCAGGGAAGTTAAAGGAGTTATAACAAGAATAGTATATGATCATGCAATATGCATATGGTAAACCAGAACAAACATAATCTAATATACATGTAACAATATGTGCATGGAACAGTGCTCGAACCATATGAATAGTGTTACAATGCAAACATATGGCACCAGTCTATCACAAATTCATGTGTTCATTAGTCTTCATGGGTAAGAGAAATTTTATGAGCATCTAATGCCAATGACTTGTAAATATTAAAAAGAAAAAAAAAAACTCATAAGAACATATATTATTACCATAAGAAAAATATGCAACTAAATCCTACAAATTGCATCAATAGAAGCTACGGAGGCTAAAGTTCTCGTTTCTATTCAATTCTTAAATCATATTTTCAATCTTCATAATTGCAATCCTAGCCAACATACGGTCATCTAGCTTAAGTGTTTTAACTATGGTGCCAGAAGGCCTTAGGTCAGTCAAAGAAAGTAAAAAAAAAAAAAAAAAAAACAATAATGTTAACATATGGAAAAACATAAGAACAGCTAAAATTATCATATGTGATGGACAATGTAGCTTTTGCTCCGCAAGGTTAAAAGTTCCAAGCTTTCGCACCAATCCAAAACATCAGGAAAACACATTTTTCACAGGCACAAATCACGACACGACAGAATTTCCACACATTCAACAACAAAGGCTTCACATAATTAGTAGAATTCAGTAATAGCAAAACAAAACAAAGCAACTAAAGAAAAAAAACAACAAGAAAGGAATTACCTTATCTTCCCAAATGTAGAAAAAATGGTATGCGTAACTAGCATTGAAGGTTTGGATGAAACTCTTGGCTCCGCAAACCACCGCGATGGAACCCCTCTCATCACAATCGTATCCGGCTCTTGTCTTCCTCCCCTCGAATAGCCTACAAATCAAAATTCCTTTTGAAAAAAAAAACACATCTTCAAATTCAAAAAGAAAATGCTTACAAACCTCGGTTTCGAAAAGCATATAACTCCTCCCAATCTTTCCTCATTCTCTCAAAATCATCCGAAGCTGGAATTTCAACACTAAGATTATACTTAACTCCTTCAAGATTGAGCTCAATCCCATCCATTTTCTCTGCCACATGCCTTCTCCAATCCACAAACTTCTTTTCCAATTCCTTCGCATCCTCTTCTTCCTTGTCACTCTCTTCACTCTTCCTCCTACTATTCAAAAACCCGAGGTCACGAATGAAGAGAGCGCCGCGGGCGACCGGCTCGTCACGCTTCCGTTTCTTCAGGTCTTTGAGCCGTCTGATCTGGAGGTCTTCTTCGGGGACGGTAACGGAGACGGAGAGTGAGGTCTTGAGGAAATCTATTAGGGCTCGCTTTAGCTGCCATTCGTCGATGGGCTTCGATACAGAAGGAAGGGAAGGGTGGATTGTGAGATCGAATTTCACGCGCGGAACGAGTGACAAACCGTTCTCGATTTCTAGGGTTTCCGTTGGCAGCAGTGTCTCTAACGGTCGCATTTTTAATCGTATCCTCTAACCTTCCAACTTCCGAGTCTTAAACTTTGTCTGCAATTCCTTAACGCTTCTTGTTAGGGTTTCATTTAAAGAGGGAAAATGGAAAATCAGTGAAACGTTGCCGTTTACACCTTCAAGCTGCTGAAAATGGCTTTATTAATTTACGACGCAAAGAGGAAACACTTCTTTGAGAAGGTATATACCAACGAAATCCCGCCAGCTAGAAGCTAGGACTGATCCAAAAGACCAAAATGTTCTCTATTTATGACGTGGCGGTTTTCTATTGGTAAATAAAGGAGCTACATAAGTTAACGTGACCGTAATATCTGAAACAACGGCCAAACGGAAGTCAAAGCTCAAAGGAGTGAGAAAAAAAAAATGGGGTGTTTCTCGTGCTTCGATGGGGGAAAAAAAGAACAGCGGAAAGAGCAAGACAGATTAGCTTCTGCCGAAGCTCGTGCCAAAGCCGCCGAGGCTGCTCAGAAAAGGTAACTTAATCTTCTTCTTTTCTTAATTTCCCAATCCTTTCTTTTACAATTCACAATTTTGCAAAATATTTGCATATGAAAAACTAACAAAACTTTTTTTAAAAAATTCTTAAACGTTTCGTTTTTTCGGCAGTGCAATCTAAGATGGATCCGTTTGTTTTGGAAAAGTTTCTGGGTTATTGAGTTTTGATCAGAAAAAGAGAAATTCACTGCTGAAAATTAGGGCTTGCATTGCAACTATGTTTTGGAAGATTGAAATTTTGGAAAATAATTTCAATTTGATTTTCTTATTGGAATTGTTATATGAATTACTAGCAGTGAAGTAATTATATTTAGTATTTTGCTCTGTAATTTGTGAGGGAAGCTTCTGTAGTTGTGAAACATGAATATTCCTCTAGTTTGATGTCAAAGAGGGAAAAAGCATGATAAGAGAATTGAGATGCTTTTGTAAGAGTTTATTTATGGCAGATTTTTTTTATCATTTAAACCATTGATAAAAATGGCAGGCAAGAGCAGTTCCAACAGTCAGCTGCAGGAAGAGCTGCGCGTGCGCAAATGCAAGGGGCTGCAAAGCAATCAGCAAATTCTAATAAAGGCGAACCTGTTTTGAAGGTTTTTCTTACTAATATGCCCATGTAGCTTCAATGACAATGGTTTTTATTCAATAAAATCTGCCTGATAAAGGGGGAAGGTGGAGTGGGAAAATTGGAAGTTTCACTCTTCCTAATTAGGGCACTGTCTTTCCTTCCTATACTGATGCCTTTGTCCTCCAATCTCATTCCATGCTTCCCTTTGCTCTTTCATTCTGACAGATAATTTCTTTTCCTTTGGGGATCATTTCCTTCCTCTTTACAGTTCAGTAACAATATACAAATTTGACCCCTTTGTTGGTTGGTTATATTGTTGCAGTGGCAGATGGGTTGAAGTTGGAGTTTTGCTTTCGTCTCTGTACAGCCAAAACTGCTCTAGTATATATTGGTAAATCTTTCGACATGATTATTTAATTAACTATTATGTTGAGAGATTTGCCATCAGATATTTCAGCATTTTCTTAAATCGGTGGGTTTCTTTATTATGCAAATCATGATTTCCACTTTGGTAATATTATGCACATTCAGAACAAATTTTCTATTATCTGATCATTGCATCTTAAACTCATATTATCTGATGTCTAAGGTTTCTTCACACTATTAGATGTAGCTAATCCATCAGATACCAGTTCTAAATTTGTGCAGGAGAGTTTGAGACCATTTTACTTTCACTTTATCTTGCACTTTGTGAACTTATTGTTTTCTTTCATGCAGAAATAAAATTAGATTCTACCTTGGTTTCCACGTCTTGACTTCCTGTTGTCATGAAGCAAGTGATATACTACAAATGCACCAAGAGTCATTCTTTTTATCTCTTTTTTTCAGTTGTAATGTAAGAGAAATCCAAGATGAAGTGGAAACTGTAATCTTACTTTTTTTTTGGCTTTTTATGTACAACCTGAACCTGAACTTTTCCCAATTTCTTGCTTTCCTGTGTAGCTTCCATCCCCTCTCTAATTCTCTGTCCATGTAGTTTTTTATATGCCTAGTCTTAAGCTTCTATGAATTGAAAATAAGCTTGTAATTGAGGGAAACCTGTGACTTGACTAAGAATTTTGATATTAACAGGGGAAAAAAAGGCTAAAAAAGTAGCAGCTTGCTATACATTTTAATATGACATCGTTGCTGAATAACAGTGAATAGAACCAGCAAAATTGACTTACATAGATGATGGATAATGTAAACTTTGTTCTAGAAATTGCCTACTTAAAGTGTTAACTAGTCAAATGCCACCATCATATGAAGGCTTCAACAGGGGCTGATAGCTTCAACTCATAGGCTGCTTGAAAAAAGTCTGCTGCTAGTTGTAACGAGCCTTCCATTTTTGCAATCAATCCAAGGTTCATCCATGCATCGTGATTTGTAGGATCTAACCGAAGAGCATTCATTAGAAAGCTCCTTGCAACTGGGAGTGATGGACCGCCAAGTTGTGTGAGTACTGCCGCAGTTGAAACAATGCTGGGCACATAATCTGGTTCTATTGACAGTGAAACTGAGAAGGATACCAGAGCCTCTTTATGAAGTGATTGTGCTTCACATAACAACCCTGCGACAAACACCATGGAATTTAGAGAGGGAAGTCCATTGTGGCTACTGGCTATTATAAAAAGCATGCAGTGATTGAGGGGATTGCTTTTACCTGTTGTATGCCAACTTTTGGGTGAATAAAATTCAATTGACTTGGCTTTGTTTAAACAAATTTCTGCATCAGGCCAAGAACAAATTTTGGTGTAAATAGTAGCTAGATCCCGCCAGGCAGCCATTTCCATATTTCTTTCCGCCACATTCTGCAAAAGATATGACCACAAGATTGTTGAATTTGCAAGTTAATTACAAGCATAATCCGCAAACGCATGATATGTAGTTCATGCTGCTGTTTGAGGACTAAGAACTCATACCTCTGAATCAGAACTCTTTGTATGAACAGAGTTATTAGACTGATGTTCTCTTTGTGCTTGAATGACAGATAGCAAGATTCGGTACGTTTCAATTGCTTGCTTGGGCCGTTCCTGAGCAATCTGAAGCACAGCTTTCAATCTGAGAAGTTCTAATTGATTCAACCTGTTGGCTTCATCTAAAGCGAACTCAAGCATGGTTTCAGCATCTTTGAATCGCCTGTCTGCAGAAAGAACTAGTGCTAATAGCCTCCAACCTCTTCCTGAGTTTTCAGTCACCATGCTAGCGTATGTCATTGCATTGTCAAAGGCCACACCTAAATTCCTCTGAACTGCATTTTCCAAACTGAGGTTAAACATCACTTCAGGATCTTCCTTCACGTTGAGGGCAGCACAGTTAAGAGCGGTCAAAGATTCTTTCTGGAAGAGAGCTCTTTCAGAATCTGATATGGAAATTCTAGCAGCATTCCCATAGCAAACACCGAGGAACTTATGAGCTTGACCCTTGAAATGTCCATTCACTTCATCTGCCAAAGCAATCACATTACGAGCAAAAGTTATTCCACGCTGAGCATGCTTTGGATCTTGAGAAGATAACTTTGCACCAAACAGTAAAGCAGGGATATGATGTTCGCGCATTGTTTCCGACCGGCCAGAAAGCTTCTTTAATAAGTTCAATGCCACCTCATTCTGACCAGCAGCAGCATAACAAAGAGCAAGAAAGTACCACCTCTCAGCTCTTTCATATATGCCCGGTAGGGCCTGCTCCACATGACCTGCTATTAATTCAAACTGCCCAGCAACTGAGAGAGCAAAAGTCAAATGATCCATAATCTCTACATCCCACTTTATTTCTCCAGATGCCACTTTTTTCATGAGTACCAGGAGGAGAAGAATTGCTTCCTCTATATTACTATTAGGGGTAGTTGAACCCCATACATGTAAGTGAGAAGGGAGGCTTGTTTCAACACCGCCATAAAGAAGCGTGGCAGCTAAGTATTTTTGCACACTGGCTAACCTCTGGGGATCCAAATTCCATGGCTTGACTAAAGCCCGACGATATGCATTTATAGCTTCATCGAGAGAGCCTACCTTTATCCATAGATTAGGGAGCAATTCTAATGCTTTGTGAAACATTTCCTGTAACTTGCAATCTTCAGCAATTCCCTCACGCATTCCATTAGGTAGTGCTGCCTCAACCACATCTAAAATTATTTTGCACTCCTTTGCAGCCTCTGATAAATGAAAAAGTACCAAAATCATTCAAACCTTGCACCGTTAACAACAATTTCGTAGTATATCTTAAGTTCTAAACTATCCAACAAGTGCAATGCCATTTATAAAACCCTGGGTTCAATGATAAAACCGGAATTTTCAATCAATTTCGAGTCTCATACTATCCAACGACAGTAAAAAGTTGGTTCATCAAGATCCAGACATAACCTCAGGTTATCAGAAAATTATAAGATCAGAACCTCTTAGAATTAAGCAAAACCACAGAGCCGTTTCTTGTCAATTGAAGCAAAACAACTTAATCAATTCCCAGAAGGGAGCAATGGGAAATACCTCTAAAATGCCCAAGTTCCTCCAATGATTTTGCTTTCAATAAAATTGCTTCCAGAAGTAAGCTTACTGAATGCATCGACATCACACTAGGAGGGATAATGTCACCTTTGGACCGGGGTTTTCGTTGCCGGGTTCTCTCAACAATAGCCATCGTCATCCTTGTTGTCAAACCTTTGATGTCAATACCCTGAAAAACCTGAAGCGCCGCATCGAAATTCCCTCTTTGATACTCCAACCTCCCCAACAATGCCCTTGCTTCCTGCAAACTCGTTCAAAAAAGGAAACAAATTAGCTTGCAAATGATCAATGAAAGAAACATATTGATTTGGCAAAAATAAGCCCCCTATCCACCTCATAGTTTAAGGAGAGGGCTTCTTTGAGAGTGGATTCAACTTCATCCACTCGAACATCCTCGAGTTTTGATTCCCAGTCCCCGGTCCGAGATGAGAGTGCACTGGCCGAGAAATCTCGGGTTGCCAATGATTCCGGCGACTGTGGAGCATCTTCAAACTTGAACTGTTCACCTGAGCAAGCACACAACATCTTATCCGAAGAAAACAATGGGCTACAATTTGGATTTCAAAACCTGCAAACCAAAAAAAAAAAGAATCTGAAACATTACAATTTTATTGTTTATGCAAACAAAAATAAAAACTGATGGAATTGAAAATAAACCGTAATGGAAATCAATTATTGAACAGTTACAATATAATAAAACAGAAATGGAAATCCGCAAACAGGTATCGATTACAGCAATAATCTCTCGTAAAAATGATTGAGCTCAAAAGAAAAAAAAAAAAAAAACAGAAAAGAGGCAAAATCTATGGGAGAGGTAAAGAGTAAGCTATAGAAAGCGCCGATAACAAGAAGACAAGGCGTATTAAAAGAGACCAAGAACAAAGTTCACAGTAAATGAAAAAGGCGAGACGAACGAAGACAGCAAAGCTTTGGACTTGCCAAAAACCCAGGAAAAAAAAAAAACCGTGAACCTGAACGGCGGTTGCTTACGCCATGAAAGCTACTTCTACATAGAAATATTCTTGTTTCTTTGTTTTCTGGGTTTGTTTCGTTTCATATCATTTCGGCATTTCCCATTAGAAAAAGAAGGAAAGTTGGTGACAACTGAAACCAAATACTTGAAAATTAAATAATGAACTGGTTTTAGAGATCTGATTGAGAAATGGGCATTTGTTGTTTTGCTTAATATAATAATGAAAAAAGTTTTTTTCTTTCTTGCAATTGTGAAGTGGAAGTATGGGGTCAGAGCAAAGGTGGTTTTGCAGGGCTAGGGGGCCTAACAGATGTACACAGAGATTCTTTCTTTTTATCATTTTTTGGCCATTTTTCTGGTTTTCTTATAAAATTTTGATTGTTAATTGAGAGCACCAATCGGCAATCGCTATTAGGAATTTTATATCAATCCTTTCACATTCTTTCAGTTTCTCGTTCTCTTTCAGTCTTTCTCTTTGATTTAGAGACGCCACCCATTGCATTCCAAAAGTGCCCTCCCCTGCTCTGCTTACCAGAATTTCGGAATTGAATTTTCCCTTACATTTGCTGCCAAAATTCACGGAGAACAAAGATTGACACTTGGTTCAAACAAATTTTGATTGGATTGGTACTGACCGGAGTGAAAAGGGGTTGCTTTTGCTCTTCAAAATTCACTCAATTTATATAATTTTATCCAAAATTTAGCCTTTAACATTCAGGTTTAGGACATTATCTTTTCCAAAATATAATCTTTTAGGCTTTTACCGCATCTATCTTTAGGAGAAAAAAGATTTCTTTGGAATGAACTCAAACTTTTTATATTATTATGAAGAATTTTTTTTCATACTATAATCAATCCAAAAGGGAATTTAATTATACTACAATCCCTTCAAAAGTAAGAAAATGCAAGCTGATAAATTTTTGTGGCCTAACCCTCGTAATTGGATTAAAACAACTAGAAGCGAACACAAAAAATGACTAATGAAAAGATGATAAGCCTAGGGAGATAACAATGTCTAGGAGATAAAACCTATCCAATTTGCTGTTACCACTTGCCCTGCCATGCATATCCTCAACAAATCCATACACATAAACTATGATTTTATATATAATGGAAGATTGCAGCTTGAGACGAAATAAGAGATTATAAATAATACAATTCAAATTTTATAATATTATTTATTAAATATAATTATATAAATTAATTAAATTAATATATTTGAGTTTTCTAATAGCATTAAGCAATACATCAGGTCAAGAAGGTTAAAAATGTAAATTACTAATTTCCCAATAAATGGAAAAATTAAAAAAAAAAAAAACCTAAAATAGCAGAGAAGTTCACCCCAAAAGGGGAAAAAAAACAACGGTAGAGAAGTTGGAAAGACTAAGAGGAATAAAAGAAAAGGTACATTTTATATTATGTATTTTAAATTAGGGTCCAGCCCAGGGCCAGAGGTTGAAAAAGAAAAAGCATAATCAATTTTGAATCCAAATAAATGCACAGCAAAGTTTGACAATGGCAGGAGGGAATTTGAGAACATGGCAGACCAGAACCCCCCCTTCCCTCCACAGTCAATTTGTGATACCAACTGGCATTTTCCTATTTAAAAAATTCCCATCACAATTGTCACACAAATTGTGTACAAGAAAGGTCATGATATAGAATTAATTTCTCCATAATTTGCATCTTGCTAATTTAAATAATGAAAGGTATTTGCTTATACATCTGTTTTACATATATATACATAAATGTATGAAAGATTATAATTAAAAAAAAATTAATTTATTGAATATTATTTTTTAAATGTATTCGTATAAATTCATAATTTGAAAAAAAAAAAGTTAGAGTGAATTCAAAGCTACATATAGGAACAAAAATCATGCTGATTGTCTAATTGAATATTGCTTAGGATTAAGTATCACAATCTTTTGTTTTTTTCAATGAATTACGTTATGTTTCCCAATGAATGAAGCTAAAGCTTTGACATGTGTTGATAATAGAATAACCAGGAACAGTTCATCATTGTAACATCATTATTCATTAAAAGAGAAGCTTTCATTGTCTGATTTTGCTTCATTAAGACATTTTTGTCATTATAAGTTCGTAACTGTTAATTTTTCATTTTTGCCTGTATTTCTAATGAAGGTCGTTGTTTTTTTTACCCTCCAATGTCTCCAGGCTTGAAGTCAATGATTTCCCCTTAATTCTATATAGTTCATAGTTAACTGAGCAGGAACAACCTGTTTCTCATCAATTTCAATGGGTTTTAAGTTAGCTCTATAATTGCTTTCATCTTTTAAAAAAGAAGTGTAGTTGAATGTGATTATCAACTGATTAAACTTTTGTCATAAAACCTATTAAACAGATGGAGGTCAGTAGTTCAAGGACTAATTTCAAAGTGAGCTGAGGAAAAAGGTGTCCTCAGGGTAGCCTTTCAAGATTCAGCAGTGATAATGAGTTATATTATTTGAATTCGAAACTCAGTATTAAGATATATGTTTGATATAAATATATTTAAAAATTTTTAAAAAATTCAAGCAATAATGTTTGAATTTATGTTGAATATAAATACTAAATAAGATTACTTAAAAAAATTTTGGATAATAAGATAATAAAAACTTGAATTTAAAGCAAAACGCAATAACTAGAAGCTCAAGTCAAGTCTGCAGCATGTGAAAGGTGACTGTCCTTTGTCATCAAAGGAATTTGGTCGAAGCATAATGATTGTGTAGGATACCCTTCTCTTACATGATCTGTTTTGATTTACAAACTGCAAATCTCAGCGAAAGTTAATTTCCACATAAAAATGTTTTCAAATTAGGTTCTTAATACCATATATCCATTGAATCTTTAGCAATTGAACGTAATTAAAAGCATGATTAATTCTTATATTCGTCAACATCTTCACAATTTACGTAAAACAGTGCTTCACTCGACGTATCTGATGAGCAAATTAAACTTATAGAGGAGTAATCATTTGATGGTAATTTGGCCTTCACATTGATATATCAATTAGCTTGGTGAGGAAGGTATTAGCAGTGCAGTTGAAAATGGAATTTCACAATTCAAAACATGGCTGTCCTTTTTAGGTTATTGTCATAATTTGTCGGGGTTTCTTTTTAGGGGAAGAAACCGGAAGTGTCCAAGAACATGGTGGGATGAGATGAACATTGAAACCCTGATTGAGGAACGTAAAAAGTTGGGGAAGGAAAGGGCGACAGGCCAGGCCAGGCCAAGCAGAAAGGAAAGGCCAAAGTGGGTACGTACTACTTTAGTTTACAAGAGAAAAAGACATTTCACGTGATATAAAAACCCTTTTCCTTCTTTTCTCATGTCATCAGATTAATTCTGCAGTAAACTGCTGGTAATCAGAGGAAAGGAAAGGAAAAGAAAGCATGCAATTCAATGCAAGGGCTGGTGACTTGCATCTTTGATTGTCCTCGTATATAGAGGCGTGCTTCTCTGAAACAGTCTCTGACATTCGGAGCTCAGACTTCCTTCCCTTGCGCTCATTTCCTTCCCCTTTTTGCAGTTTTTGTAGGGCCGTAGGGGAGGAATCCTACTCTTCCCCTGTTCATCCTATCCGTGGCTAAATTTGATAATTTATATATTTATTATTTTTAATATAATAATTATATTTAAAATGTATATAAATTTTAATATCACAATTTGTATTATAAACAAACAAAATATTAATTCATATATTAATATTATATTTATGTGTTTATATTATATAATTATATCGCATCATAAGTCCACAACCAACCAACCCACGATATTGATTTCCATCCTCCATGAAAATTGCATTTCATTGAACTTGAAGGGGACATTGAGATATTTTTAGTACCATTGGCAAAGATAATCTTTAAAGCATATTAACACAGTCGCGGCATAGACTAAAGCTTTGTCCTTCCTTTATCAGGAATTTATGCACAATTAGACACACAATGACCCAATTCAACCCACGTGAAAAATATTTATGCATCAATCCTGTCGTATTCTGTGGGTGACATAAATTGAAGTGCACCACTGCATAGAATTTTCAAGATTTGCTTCTTTATTAGTTACTTATTACTATTACCTAACTATAGATATTCGGTAAATTTATGTATGATAGAAATTTCGTACATTTTCACCCAAATCCCTTTTTTTTTTTTCCAAAATTAATGTTATAAATTGCTATCTTTTCATATAGTAAAAGTATATATATATATATATATATATATATATAATTTTTTTTTCTCTAAAACTTTAATAATGTCTTCAGAATTGGACAGGCTTAGTTCATGATCGATGGTCCAAACTTAGTAGTCTCAATATCCCAAAAGTCCAATACCCATAACCAGTGGACCCATAAATCCACCCATCAAAAAGAAGAATGTGGGCTGCCATCCCCTCTCTCCGATGCTATTATCCTGTTTGTAGAAGAAGCTCTGGAAAACAAGGCAAAGGGGACTGATTCAGACAAGGTTCAAAGTTGAAGTTGAAACCGAGAAAGGCTGTGACGACGGGAAATAGCAAAAAAGGAAAGAAGAAGAAGAAGAAGAAGAAGAAGAAGAAGAAACTGAGTGAAAATATTTTTAAAAGTTGAGGCCGAAGAGATGCTAGGAAAATGTGGAAGGAAATCAGATATAGAGAAGTGGGTAAAATCCGTCCGAATTCCTTTTCAATTCAGATCAAATCCAATCGGATTTCCAACCTCCAACTCTCCAATTACAAAGACATCGTTTCTCCTCACAGAGGCTCCATCAACTCCCTTCAGGTTTTCTCTTTTAACTCTACAATTCCTACAAATTACCTGCTTTCTTTAAGATCATAGTAGAATTCTTTTTTTTTTTTTTTAAGAAATTTAAGCCCTTGTTTGGGTTATCATGTAATTAGGTGGATTTGACGGAAGGAAGATATTTGTTATCGGGTGCATCTGATGCATCAGCTGCTGTTTATGATATTCAAAGGGCAACTAATTATGAAGGAAATGGTCTGATTGCTAAACACAAATGTATATTTTCAGTCGATAAGCAACACGAGAAGGGACATAAATATGCCATTTCATCGGCCATTTGGTATCCTGTTGACACGGGACTATTCGTTACTGGGTCTTATGACCATTATATTAAAGTTTGGGACACGAATACAACTCAGGTATTTTGCTTGCTTGATATATTTGCATTGTGAGTTCAAATTCTTTTTTTTCCTTTAAATCTGATTTGTTTGTTGTGGTAGGCGGTGATAAATTTTAAAATGCCTGGAAAAGTTTATAGGACTGCTATGTCTACATTGGCAACATCACATATGTTGGTTGCTGCCGGAACTGAAGATGTGCAAGTTCGCCTTTGTGATATTGCTTCGGGGGCATTTGCTCACACTTTGTCTGGCCACCGTGGTATGCTGAAAGTTTGATGGAATTATTTCATTTCCATTTTTGCTCTAATTCATTGGCCCTTATTGATTATTAATAGCTTTTATGTGGAATTTTTACTCATGCTTGACATTCTGTACAAATTTTTTATGTAATTAAGGATACATATCTTTTATTGGTTGTCTGAGGTATGCGGCATACGACATCTGGCTTACATGGTTTATAATATAGCAGTAATTATGGTGAATTGTTGCAAAAAAAAAGAAAATATTCTCCAATCTGAGCCTTGTTTTTCAGGTCCGTTGCAATCAATATATTCTTGTCTTAGCTGCAGTTAGACAAGAAGTTGTCTAACGTATAGGTTCTTTGGCTGCAGGACTATGATGTTGCGCGCATGTGGCAGCTTATCTGATTTTGGACCAGCCCTGCAGCCAGAGAACTATATTTTAATCTCACTTTTATTTTGGTCTTGCAGCCTGAAAGTATGAACTATTCTTTCTAACTGCAGTTAGCTGCCTGAGAACAGATTTACTGTGTTTTCTTCTTCTTGAGGGGAGGGAGGGATGCTTATTTTTCAAAAGACCTGTTTTTTGAAATTTCTTTATGGTAGAAATTATCTTTTCCCTTTGACTGGTGTAAAGGGTTTGACCATTCCATCATCTAATTACGACCTCATAGAGCTAGTGGTGCTACCATTTCGGTTCTCTCCTATTCTCACTTTTCACTCTTGGGACATGAAATTTAGCGTGGGGAAAATTTTTAACATGAAATGATTATTATTATTATGTCATTTTCATGATTGCAGATGGAGTAATGACTGTGGAATGGTCTACTTCCAGTGAGTGGGTCTTGATAACAGGCGGATGTGATGGTGCAATTCGATTTTGGGACATTCGACGTGCTGGATGTTTTCTTGTTTTGGATCAGTCCCAGTCCCAACTTGGACGACGTCCACCTCTCTTGGATCGTTCAGTTGCAAATAAGGTATGCTTGTTATAAGCTTCGGTTTCTTGTATCATACCACTTCCCACTTCATTATTGTTCCTATTGCAAACTGGTTACAAGTTCATAACTTTCCTTTGCAGTTAATGCTTTGAATTTATTGTAGGTAGTTGTGGAATTAGTCTTCCATTTGTCCAAATTATGGATAACTGACATTTTAACCCTGGCCTTCTGCTATTGCTACAAAGGAACAATTGCAATTCTAGTAAACTTTTCCTGGACTATAATGCTGTAGGACTATCCTGATCTGTGTATCAAGGGATAATTGTAGGATAGATAAGTTTAAGAAAAAATTGACATTGTCTTATAACTGTTGGCCTGGTGCCCAACACAGAAATTCCCCCTCCTCCCAACAAATACTGCATCTAGTTTTGTGACTATTCTTTTGGTCCACTAGCTCTTTTTCTTAAATAGCTTATCATGACAAGAACTAGACCTAGTAGCTTGATATTTTTTGTTAGATAGTGTTAAGCTTTTCCTTTTCCTTTTTTTTTTTTTTGGGGGGGGGGTATAATTACTGTAAACCTCTTCCTTTTATGTTGCGCCGGCTCAGGTTTCAGTCTCGAAGTCACTGTCAGCTGGCCAAAACTCAATTGTAAAACCACGAGCACCGCCAAACAAACATGTCAATGGGCATGGAACAAGGCAGTCAACCATTGGTCGAGTGCCAGCTAAGCGTTCTGCAAGGCAAAGACTACATCCAGGGATGCTGTCCATTCAGGATCGTGCCACTGCTCATTATGGTGCTGTAACTGGTTTGAAAGTAACTGATGATGGCATGTACCTTCTAAGTGCAGGTTGAGTTTTAATCGGTTCCTTGGCAGTTATTTCTAGCTAAATTAACAGATGATGGCATGTACCTTCTAAGTCCATTGTGATTATCTAGAACACTATAAGTGAAATTGGTTTAATCATCTTGTTTTGTCTTTGGCTGTTATTTTCTCAATTTTTGTAAACGTTTTTATTCTCGTACGCTATAATTAGCAAATCATCTCTTCAAATTACACGTTAATGATACTTCCTTCTGTTTCTAATTCTCTTTGTCTTTTGATTTCAGGCTCTGATTCAAGAATAAAGTTGTGGGATCTTGAATCTGGCTACAACACACTTGTAAACTTCGAAAAGGTGCGCCTCCAAACGAGCAAGGCAATACAGTTAGCCATATCTCAGGATTCAGCCCAAGTTTTTGTCCCTTGCATGACAGTCGTGAAGGTAAAATATTCTTTCTATCTCACCATTTTCTTTGATTTTATTCGAGTGTAGTTCATAATTCATATTCATAATCAATTGTTCTGCAACATTTACACCTTAAACGTCTATTGAATTTTGTAGGCATTTGATATCTGGTCTGGTAAGATGTCCCATACATTTCGTGGACACTATGAATCTGTTAACTCTTGTTGGTTTAGTTCACAGGATCAGGTATGACATAACTCTTCTACAATTTTTCTAAGGCTGCTTAATTATTCATTATGGACAAGACATTTGTGAGACATGACATCACCTAGAGATTAGGTATTTGTAGGTCAGGAACATAAATATGTAACAACCCTCGTACCCTAGAATGCTATTTTGGGTATACATGTTTTTTTCTCTCTGTCTTGCAAATAAATAATTGTAATTGAAATAATTTTATCAAATCATCATAGGATCAATACACACATCTAATTTAATAAATTGCGTACTAATATAAGGCAAATGTTCCATTCCCATAATTTAGGTATAAGAGCTAGCAATCTAGCTAGATCTTTCTATGGAAGACTGCTTTGCTGCTAAACATCTTCAACCTTCAGCTACCTTTTGACTGATTTGTTCACTGTTTCAGGAATTATACACAGGTGGTAGTGATCGACAAATTCTTGTCTGGTCTCCATGCAAACCGATTACAGATGACATGGTATTTGTTCCAAATTAAAGTGTTTTTTTTTTTTTTTTCCTTTGACTGCATTCTTATTTGGTTGTCTGCAAGCATTTGCTAACTAAACAAATCGAAAATGCAGGATACAGGGCATGCTAAAGATCAGGATAATTGGAGTGATTAGAATCTGCTTCTACATCAATTTTTTCCAGATATGCCATGCCATCATCTATACCTTTGTTCTTCCACTTGTATATATTAAATGTATGTGTATATGCACATTTCTTTGCTTATTGTCAATCATTTTTTTTCAGTTTTACTATGTTCTTTTTTTTTTTTTTTGAAAGGATATAATATATGCATATGATTTACGTTCAATGAGTACTTTTTTGTTGTTTCTTTTTCTTTATGTATATAAATTACCAAATTATCAGACAGTGTTATTGTATTAATGAGAGAAAAGAAGATTTGAAAAAATGCAAATTATGTTGCATTAGTTTTTGTTGTATTTGAGGATATGTTGCAATGTCGTTGGAAGCAAGTTGTGAATGATGAGATTTTCCATGAAATACAGAAAAATCCTACTTAGAGGCATTAGAAAATTCTCAGGAAACAAACAACTTTCAAATTTGCAGAAGCTTTGATAGCTTGGGAAGGGTTTTCCTCGAGAGGTTTCAGTCAGTCCTCAAAAGTATTTCTGTACTCTTTTTGTTCTGCATCAAACAAGCTCATGAAAATCACCTCTTTTTTTTTTTTTTAATAATTTCCTTGTCAAAAGATATCAGAATCGACAGGAATCATATAAGAGAAGGAAATTTATGATCAGTGTGTATCATTATGTCAATTACTTTGTTATTAAATAATAAATTGTACTTCTTTTAAATTAAATAATAAAAACGCACACATAAACAAGCTTCATGGATAGTTTAGGGTTCTTTCTCCCCCCATCCCACCTTTCCTTTCGACATATATATATATATATATATATATATATATATAGTAACATCCACAATTCCACAAGATAATAATTCATAAGCATTCATTTGAGACTTAAATAATTATTTGAAAAAATAAAAGAATTAGCCTTTTTTTTTTTTCCAAATTTCCTCATTTATCTTTGTGGTAATAATTTTAAGAGAAGTCAATTGAATGGATTTGATTAAGCTTGAATAGAGTTATCTTAAGTAAAAAATTTGAATTCTTTTAGACCCGATGCGTTCAAAATTCATTCAGATTTACTTGTCTAAACTTAAGAAGGCAAGTAGTATCTCCAGCACCCCCAGCATCCTCTCCACTTGCTCAAGTAATTAATTCTAATTAATAGTGGTTAATCAATTTCTTAAACATCATCCTTCTTTTTTTTTGGTTACTGGGTGTTAAACTGTTAATACAGCAATCACAAGTCAACGGAGGCTCAACCGTCGACGCTTGCTGCCCATATTTTCCAGTCCGTCTCTCTCTCAGTCGTTCTCCTTTAGCCCCTTTTTTTCTCCTAAAGATTGATTGGTTTGAAATCCGATTACTTGGCGCAGCAAAAGGA
The DNA here is from genome assembly GCA_038381775.1 of Adansonia rubrostipa. Classification (NCBI taxonomy): domain Eukaryota; kingdom Viridiplantae; phylum Streptophyta; class Magnoliopsida; order Malvales; family Malvaceae; genus Adansonia; species Adansonia rubrostipa. The sequence goes on along the minus strand of JBBYHM010000019.1, from coordinate 18,776,187 downwards.
GACTTTTTTTTTGCTTTTTCTGTTTCTTGTTATTCTCAATTAACCCGTGTTTCAGCTTGAAGGCCGGCGCACGACATCAAAGTGGGGCTTAAAGTCACGTCCGAAGATTAAATTAGGACAACCCATGATCGGAAAAAGCTTGAAATATCAGACGGGCTCATCAGAAATGGATCCTGGAATCTGGAGCAAGCTACCACTGGAACTTCTCGAGCACGTCCTCTCCTTTTTGCCTCTTAAAGCATTCTTGAATTTGAGGTCAACTTGTAAGCATTTCAAGTCTCTTGTATTCTCCCCTTCTTTCATTTCCAAACACTCCTCTGCTTCTCATTTCTCTTCTTTTTTGTTGCTTTCTCATCCCCAGTGCTATCGCCATTTCCCCCTCTATGACACTAACCTTGGGGCTTGGCGCAACTTAGCACTTCCCTTCTCTTTCTTGCCTCCTTGTGCTGCTCAGTTTAATCTTCTGTCATCTTGTAATGGGCTTTTCTGCTTCTCTCTCCCGAATTCGTGTTCTTTCCTTGTTTGCAATCTCTTGGCCAAATCTTCCAGGGATATTCAATTCCCTTTCTTCCCTTTCGCTTTTGAGATGCTAACTTTGGTTTCCACGCCAGATGGGTATAAAATCTTCATGCTTTGCTCTAAATTCTCTTCCAATTATGCTTTTGTGTATGACTCCAAGGTTCATTCTTGGAGACGACACGATGGTTTTCAACCGCTCCTCATTGACAATATCCATCAGGAAGGTGCATCCTTGAATGGGTCATTGTATTTTACCACCCCTGAACCGTTTTCTGTAGTATGCTTTGACTTGGAAAATGGGAAATGGGAGAGTCTCGACACTGAAATGCCAAGAGAGCTGACATTTGTGAGGCTGGTGAGTGATTGTGATGAAGGGAAATTGTATTTGGTTGGGGGAATTGGAAGGAATGGGATTTCAAGGAGCATGAGATTGTGGGAATTGGGTGATGGAAGGAAGTGGGAGGTAGTGGAAAGATTGCCAGAATTGATGTGCAGGAAATTTATGTCAGTTTGTTACCACAACTATGAGCATGTTTATTGCTTTTGGCATCAGGGTCTGATCTGTGTTTGCTGCCACACATGGCCAGAGATTTTGTATTTCAAGGTTTCAAGGAGGACTTGGCATTGGATACCTAAGTGTCCTTCGCTGCCAGACAAGTGGAGTTGTGGCTTCAGGTGGTTCTCTTTTGTTCCCAAGTTCTATGCTTTGGCTTGAGTCACTTGTTATCATCTCTCAATCTATGATACCCGAATTTAGGTGATGGTCAAATATGGATACGTATTATATACGTGTATATCAGATTATGTATTCATATTTGTTGAGCATAGGTATGAGTCCGAATAAAAGCACATCTTATTTACATTGGAATCAGGAAAGATAAAAGGAGTGTATTGTCACCCCTACTAATTTCTGTTTGAATTGACATTGCTCTTGGTTCTGTTTGTAAATTCCCGGTTTAGTGGTGATGAGTTATGTTTACAATTTTGTTTAACAAGAGATTTGTGCTTGAGGCATTGAGTAGTTAGATTTAGTTGCTTGCATTTTCAGAATTATGACTGTTATATGATGAATTCGGAGAAAACTATGTGGTATAATACGAATTATTTGGATATATTGTCTCCATTCAAGCACTCATTGCCATTTGCTATTTCACATGCTAATAGAACTACGACTTCTTTCATTAAGTTCAAAACCCTTCTTTTTTTTTTGTACTTTACACTTTCTGCAAAGGCATATGAATCCAACGGCCAGTCACTGCAAAATGCAAAGCAGGGAGTTCCAACTGTTTGAGGCTGACAACCGCTGAGTTTTCCTTTTGTTTTTTTCCCCCCTATTTTTTTAATTAATAGGCAGCGGCTGCCCAAAGTTAACTATTATTACTATTTTTTTATATATATTTTGCTACACTCTTTCTTTAAGGTTATTTTATATAACAATATTATATATTTTATCATTATAGCTATAAAAAATGCTTAGATTTATATAAGTGGGAAAAATTAAGACAATAATACTCACTCAAATGTAGATACTTTGCGTGAGAAAGACGGACTAAAAAAAAAAGCTTATTTAACATAGAAAAACCGGGCTTTGCTTTCCCCTTGCTTTGTATTTAGGCGTAGGCTTTTCCATCTGAAATTTCAAATGGACTCATTCATTATTCCCTGACAAAGCCTATCAGTTTGGTTAACTTGTAAGGCTATTCCTGCTTTGAAACACTCCAACGTAAAACTGTAAAAGCATTTCTAGAGCATT
>JBBYHM010000019.1:18744133-18754684 GCA_038381775.1 Adansonia rubrostipa | reverse complement strand
GTAGGGTTGTACTAGAATCTGTTTCAGTGCAGGTAGCCTTCACATTAAAATTATATGCTTAATGTGATGTCCATCCTTGTCTCGTTGCCGCATCCAATTCGTTGGCCAAACAATTGAGATATTCTTTCATTTTTTTTCTCTGCATCTATTTGAAAATTTGCTCCTCTTTTGACAAAGATTGGCCTTCCGGGGCATAAGAAGCTGCTTCTTTTTTCTCTCTTTTCGACTATATATATTTTATTAGTACAAGAATTTTCGGACTGAGTTAGTTATGAGATATTTTCTGTTTAAAAGATCTAAAAATCGTATTGATAATTTTATCTTTTAAAAAAAATTAAAAAAATAATTTTTACTTTATAAAATTATAACTCTGATCCTTAATTAATCGACGTGGATCCATTTTCGTAATATCTCAAGCTTGCTTTAATAACTAACTACATCTTTATAAACCGCTATCCGATTAACATATATTTGAGATCTTCCGCATTGGTGGTGGTTCCACGAAAAAGGAAAGAAAAAAATTCAGGGCATCATTACAAGCACTGAAGCACTCGATTGTTCTAAGAATATCATCAATATATAGGAAGTTTTTCCATCCACGTGGCTCACACAACCATCAGCTAGATCGATATAATTCAATGAACAATTATATACAAACGTTCATTCCCACATCTGGCTTGTCACTTCTATATACTCACCTTCCTCATTTATTTTTGATGCAAACTAATAACTAGATCATAACATGTATGCTGTTAAAACAAGGACCAGAATTAATGGAGGCCATGATTTAATCCAATACAGTGAATTCTGGCCAATTTTTGCTTTTACAACATGGATGTCGTTGGTTATGGTTTATGATGTATATATGAGCATGCAATATGTAATGGGGTTGTTGAAATATACAAAATAATCAATGACATTTTGATATGTCCCTATGCTATAGGTTGTAATTGACTGGACTAAGCATTGCCCTCTGTTGACATTATCTTTATTTTATTTTCCTAATAGTTTGGTCGAAATTTAATGACAGAACCTTACCTAAGGATTGGGACAATGGGAATGACATCCATGAGGAGATAAGCAGACGAGTAAAGCATCAAAACAGGGTGAACCCAACTTTGTTTTGTCATCTTAGGCAGGTGAAGCTAAAGCCCAGTAGGCTTCCAATTTGCATCAAGGAAAAAAAAGGGCATGAAGTTCAAAAAGTTTGCAAATAAGATATGGAGTTTGGGGCCCCCACTATGCCCAACACTTTCATATTGTGGAAAAACAAAATGACATTAAAAGAAAAAGGATGTGTAGATTATTTGGGTATAGTTTGGTTACTTTGTAAACAATCTTGTGGAGGACCAAAAAAAAAAAAAAAAGGGTTCCCTTGGAAGAGTCTTTAATTGGTTTCGATTGAGTCACAACTCACAGTGCTTATCTTATCTAAACTTCTGATTCTTCTTTTCTTTGTCATTTCTTTGCTTTACTTTGTAGTCTAGCATCTAACCATATTCGACCTTGTCTGAAGAATTGGGTTGTAGACAAAAAGGGAAAACTTCAACTTCAACTTTCTTGGCTTTTTAAGATGAATAACAGGTGAACATATCATAATACGTGTTTTAGGTAAAAGCATATTTCATTAAATCTTAAAAAGTCATCAAAAACCCAAAGTTTTCTGGTGGCCGGTGCTAACACTACATAGGGCTTTTAACAGAATAAAAAAGAACGAAAAATAATGGACTTTGAAATTTAACTCGTTAATATTATGTCTAATCACCATTTGTGTTGGCAGATTCCGCAGAAAATTGAATGTAGACTCCAGGTGAATTGTCAACTTATCAGCTCTTACTTGAATATGCTTATGCTTAATAGTAAAAACAAAAACAGAGTTAAAAGTTACATCATACGGTGTTTTTTTTTTAATATTCATATTTTATATATATTTGATGTGATTATAAAAATATATTTTTTAAATATATAAAAAAATTTAAAAATAAATATTTTCATATTAAATACATATATATATCTAACATTCACCTAAACCCGAGATAACATATAGTAACATATATTTACTATATGAACTGTACTTTGATGTATAATATCTAACCCACCTAACAAAAAAGGAAAATAGTGTAATCCAACTATTGGGGAACAAAAACTAGTGTTTCTCTTTGAGACTTTTTATCTCATTCTTATCAAGTATTATAATAATAAATTAATAACTTTTATGTCATACCATGAAGTTTGTGTAAGGTAGTTCTTATTAGAATTCAATGAATTTGGTGTACATAAGTACAGATAATTCAAGTTAACTCTTATTTGTACTTCATGTTCAATCAAAATAAATAAACAAATAAAAGGTAGGCCTATAATTATTGGATTCCCTATGTTTGGAAGAAAGAGAGAGTTGGAAACGTTTCATTTTTTCTTTTTGTCATTGCATTATTGTTTAGGAACAAATTTTCAACATAATCATACACTTTCCTTTTCGAATCTTCCTTTTTCTTCCTGTGATGCCAAGTCTTTCCTTTTTCACTTTTAGTCCTTCATTATTACCAAAGATGGATGATTTATTTTTACTACTACTAATGCTAATAGTTAGATAAAAAAAAAAAAGATAGAGTTTAATAAAGACATATAGTCCTAAGTTTTCACTTTTTTGGCATGCGAGTAGTTATGTCGACATGCCTTGTGGCTCCCAATTTTTATGATTTTGACTTGCAATTAGATTTCTTTTGGTTAAAAGGTGATTGCAGTTTTGAGATCAAAGAAATTTATAGATAATAAAATATAAATTTTAAATATATTAAATATTATATTTTAAAAATAAATATATAAATCGATTAAACTGAATTTAAGATTTGACGTATAAATCAATTAGAGTTGATGTATGCACTTAGTTGGATAGGGTGGGTTGATCTCAATTCAATGACCTACTTCTTCAAAAAGTCTTTAGTGCGTTCCTGTTTCCACCATGTCTAATTAATAGTCCACCCATTCCAAATTTTCTCCACATAGCTAGAATTTAAAAACTTTATTCATGATTCACCCTTGTAAATCATCCGAATGATTTTTAAGTTTAACTTCAATTCTAATTATCTGTAAATTTAATATAAATCTTTCATTGAAGTATGATTCATGCTTGATTCTGAAATGGGTAGCTTTCCTTCCTTCATCGGAAAGGTTCTTTTTGTGAAAAGAAAGTGAGTTTCTCTTGCCATCATTTGGGCTTTGTTTTGCATGTAGGTCGCCAAGGACAAGACCTGTAATTAAGGGTTATATTTTTCTTTGGAATTTGGAAATTAATCCTTGTTTTTCTTCCACAAAAGGTACCTAGCTGCTTGGACCAAAATTACTACTCAATTGTCTAAATAATAAAGATCATAACGCGGATAATGAAGATTGAAATTTCACGCTATGGGGACGTCGGGAGGGCGCATATTTCGTCTCACGTCCTATAGATATAGTTGCAACTCAAGTGAAGGAAAAAAAAAAACAAATTTTCCTTTCGATATGGATATTAATGGGGAAAAAAATCTTCAGCCTTGTTTTAATTAATATATACATATATATATATATATATAGGCGATGAAAGTGGTTTGAATGACTCCAAAAAGGAGGTGAAAAGGATAAGGAAGAGGAAGTGGAAGTAGCAGTCTTGAAATTGTAAAGCAACCAATGCCCAAGGCCGAGGTGCTGCGGGTGATTAGATTGCGGTTGCACGCCTCCATTAACAAATATATTTATGTGTTCCCCATTATATGTGTTCCAGTCTGACTGTCGTACTTGCTGCTGTGTCTGTTACTGTTCTATCCGCTAGTTGATGCTATGATATTGATATCAACTAAGACTTGGCTCTGTCTTGCTTCTCTGCCTGTCAATGTGGTGGTTGAAATTTTCTTTATTATTTTATTATATAATATATATGATTTCTCGTATCTCTTTGATCTTGCACTGCTCTAGCACCAATATATATATATATATATATATAGTCCTATTTTATTCTCTCCCACGACTTTATGCATTCAAAAACTACTTTCGTTTTTGTTGGACTCAACTGCATTATATCAAAATTAGACTTGTACGAGCGTGACATTTGACGAATTTATTATTATTCAGTAATTTCAAACACAAAAGACAAATAATTTATATTTGTCAAGTTCATAAAAATCAAGCACAGTTAACAGTCGAGAGTACATAAATAGATGAAATAAAGGTCGACCTGAAATAAGAAAAAGAAAACCATTGAAACCAGCTACCATTTCCTGCTTATTCTTTTTCTTTTAAACTGTTTAAACAATTTATGGTATTCTACTCACTTAAGAATCTGTGTGCATAGACTTTTTCAAACCTCCACTTAATAAATTCAAAAATTTTACTTAGCTCAACCAAAAAAATATATCCAAAGTTTTAATATTCTATGTGTATTTTTATATTTATTAGCCCTTTTTGCCTGTCTTTTTCTGGGTCGGTTCCTTTTATTTTTTTTATTAATACCAGATATAAGATACCTGATAGCTTTCTCAGTGTGCATTTGATAGCTTTTCTCATTTTCTTTGGAATCATGCGTTCCAGCCTGAACTGGAAAGATAACAAAACTTGGATAGGCCCAGCAGGTGTTACGATATGGGTCCATTTTCTCTAAAGTGTGAAACCCAATTATAAGACTTCCTCCATTGGCAAGCTTAACCAAAAAGAAATGGGCCGTCAAACTTTTTATGAAGAAAAATAAAATAAAAAATATCAGCCTATACCAAGAACATTGACCCGAATCCAATACGGGAATTCAAATGGAATAGCCAGTCGTTGTGATTTATTGATATACTCGTGTATTTTTACCTATGAAAATTATATTTAAAAATTATATATTTATATAATCTCTGATAGGAACAAAATATCTCAGAACAATGTAAGAGAAAGGTGATCGAAGGCAGGCGCATCCTCTTTGCAGATCTTTTGCTATGAGGCGCGTCTGCTACCCAAAGCGTTATCCCTCATTGTTGCATCAACACTCTTCAGTGCTGTTATGCAATGTAAACCTCATAAAAACCAATTTGATTATTCATCATTTCTGTTGAGAAACAAAACAAACAAGAGAAGAAATAGCAAGAAAGAAACTAAGTTCAAGAATTTACGTGATTCTATCAATTGCGTCTATATTTACAGAAATTTTGAGATTTTCATTATTTTTTGTAACAACTGACATATGTCATTTATGGTAGAATTTTTATAACCAATGCTATGAAACTCCGAAAAAGAAAATATTAAAACGGGGCCAATAAAGAGAAGAAAATAAAAGGAGACCCACAAAGCTTATTTCAATTTCATAACAATCTTTACCAAATATAGTCGTCAATTCAGATTGTATCATTATAAAAAAGATGGGTATTTACAACTCTCTGTTTCGTTGTGTTAGGAAGAAAAATGTCATAAAAAGGCTGAAAAAGTTGGGATAGGGAAAGGGGAGGAGGGAGCAAAAATAGCTTAAGCTCAAACCCAAGTTGGTCAATATCGGGTAAAAAAAGGTTGATTAACAGATAAAACTTCACTACTAAGAAAAACTTAGATACAGATTAACTCGTCTTTGATATGGCCAGATTATCATGCTTTAAAATAAAAGTTTCACGAGTCTGTGTTGTGGGGTTATAAACTTAATTATACATACCAAATATACAGTATAATTCCCAAGTCTAATACGGTTGATCACCGTATTCCAGCACTGCCAAACTTTCCTAGTAATTAACACTGATAAATGTAACATGTACCCAAAGCACGTAGTTTTGTTTGATGTATTTTTGGCAAATAAAAATACACTCTTTAGTTCGACCAGACTGTTTCATGTTCAATGCAAAAAGAAGACCGAGGATCGTGGTGGTTTCGCTGAAGCCAAGCTCCGTACGTTAAAAGCCATTATGGCTAAAGACGATTTTTCCACTCATTGCGATTTGGAAATTTGACGTTAGATCAGGATGCTGCTACTGTTACAACAGTGTAATAAGAGCCCGGGCAAGTACCAAGTACTTTTTTGTCAGTTTTGACAACCCCCCCCCCCCCCCACAACCAATGCCACCCATGAATTACTATCTGCTCTGCAGGAACGCCAACCCAATCTCCCCAGATCTTCTGTTTCGGTCAAATTATCTTCACTAGAAAAGAGAAGAAAAGGACTCTTTTTGTTTTCTACTCTATGAACTAACAATTGACCAATTATGTACCTTGAATTTGTTTCAAAGTTTAAACAGTCCCCATCGCAACTTTTATTGGTATAAATTTTTGTACAGGGGAGAAGGACTGGAGATTCTGAACGGTTTTTCCTAGTTCTCAACCAAAGAAAATCCTCTCCTTTAATCACCTTTAACAGTTACAATCTCCTTCATATATAATACATTATATATAAACTATAGAAGTTTTTTTTTTTTTTCAACGTGGTAGCTGTAACTTCACAGTTTGCTGAAACATATCCATCAACGATTCAAATTATTGGGTTGAATCTTTGGTCATAAAGGTAACATCAAAGGGTGAGCTGTTATATACAATTATCTATATTATCAAAATTGGAACTGGAATATGACTTGGGGAAAATATAGCTCATTGCATGCAAAAATCCAATTACATACCTTTACAATATGCAAGTACTTTTTTTTTTTTTTGATAGGCCAACATGCAGCATAGATACATCAAATCAAATAAGCAGATCTTTCCCCCCTTTACCCCCATCTCACTCCACATTGTTATCAGCCTTTCTAACTACATAAAGAAAAGCATCTCCAAGCATCCCATCAAAAGGTAGGGTTACCAGAGACATTATATAAAAACCCGTACTAAAAAAAAAGCCCAAAAAGTTGGCAATAAAAATTTAAAGAAATATTATAAAAAAAAGCAAGCAAGCTTCAGTGTTCAATCGACTGTTCTCCAGCTGCTTTCAAGACCACATTTCTGAGCCCTCCCCCCCCCCTTTTTTTTTGCAGTTGCTGGCATTGGTGTATGAAAAAAAAAATCTGCATTTTTATATGTTGCCCGTATCTTTTCCTTTTTCCATCTCTGTTTCCCCTTTCTCTGAGCATTTCCAATCAACTTGAAAAATCATGTCAATGAAGCAATCAATGAAAAAAGAACACACCCACTACAGAGTAGAGACCAGTAATTATCAGTAAACAATCCACAGTTGGTATTAATATCATGACTGTTGCTCACTTTTATTGAACGTAAGCCTTTTTCTTTTAGTGCAAACTGCAGCAGAACTCGAAGCATCGTCTAATACATCGATTGCCCTCAACTGCGTTGGTGATAAGTCTGGTGAATTTACAGATTTTGGTATATTAAGTTTCTGCATCAAATTGTAGCATTTAAACACATCTTCCTGTGAACACCAAAAAAAGAGCCACAGACAGAACAATCCAAAATCTTTCAATCAAGTATCTAAAAACCTGATTAATAGTTGATAAAAGGAAAAAAAAAATACAAATAAAGGACTTACAATTTCAAGAAATCCACATAATGAAGCAGAATTCATCATAGACTCCAATGCTTTTCTTGTTAATCTTTGATTAAATGCCCTCAATATTGCAGCAACAGCAACAACAGAAGGTCGCTGTTTCATTAAGTTGATCTCTATATTCCAAGACAAAAACAAAAAACATTAACTCAACAGAATCTAAAAATAGTTCAAAATTCTATACATTTTCGATTGTCATAAATATTAATATTAATGGCTTTGATAACTACCTTTCATAGTGCCCAAAGTGAGTTGTACGGTCCTAGACATGAAATGATCTGGTGTTGGAGATTTTTTGCATAATTTGTTAATGAAGAAATGAAGAAAAGCAAACGGAGTGATTGAACTCATCCTCCATTCTAAAGTATTCAACACCAAAAGCTCCATTCTCTGAATCGCTTTACTCTCAAAGTTGAATTCTTCGGTCTGAAACTCTGATAGTGAAGGAACTTTTATCTCCTCCATCTTTGCAGCCAATGAAAGACATGCCATTGACAACAATTGAATTGCCCATAATTTTTCACTCTGCCAAAAAAAAAAAAAAAAAAAAAAAGAGGAAGAGAAAACCTATAACGGAAGAATTGAAACCCGAAAACTTTAAAAAATGTAATAAGTAAAGTAAACTTACATCAATAGACTTCCTTGAAAGAAATCTATCAAAGTAAATGACAGATAAATAAGCTGTTTGGAAACGAAATCCCAATAATGCTCTTGTCTGCATTAGTTAATAAAATAAAAGTTAAGAATTTCAGTACTAATTAAAATTTCTCAGTCAAAAAAAGATAAGAAATTGCAAAACAACTAACTTGGAGAATCCAGGTGATAGCTTCCGAGCGAGCATGTTTGAGGTAGTTGTTAAGCTCCAAAGATTCATTATTTTTGAATCCGAAACTCATTTCTCTATCAAATAACATCTGCATACACTCTTCATCATATGCAGCAATGTAATTCTCATGAATTGACTCTTCCATTTTTTTCAAAAAAGTCTCATTTTCTAAGCAAAGAAGGCCTGACACAGAAGCATCACCTTCCATTTTAGAAATCATTTCTTTAAAAGCTTTCCTTAATTTTTTTTTTTTCCTTCCCAAGAAAATCTAGGAAACAATATCAAATATAAAAGCTGGTAGTAATTCAATGATATAAAGAAAAAATGTACTTGACCAACCTTGAATTATGATCAACCCCCCCACCTAAAAAAATAATGTTAATTAATTGAAACCCTACAATTTAGCAGAAATCATTCACTGTTTTAACGGTTAGAGATTGAAAAAAAAAAGGTTTGGTTTGTTGGGTAATATCTTCAGTTTTGTCCTTAAATCCAATCCCCTTTCTTTCTTTAATAAGAATTTTGGGTTACTTTTTTAATTTTTGGTGAGGACTGAGTTTTGACTGGGAGTACCGATTCACAGAGGCTAGCAGGTTTGGATATGCTAATTTAAAGAGCGTCGATTTCACTGTCCAATAAGAAGACGATATGATGATGTCAGGTTGACCCCGTACAGGGTTAGTAACTGGGTACCCGATTGTCTTTTATCGCAATCATAGATCATGGACTTCAGTTCCCTCCCTCGGGGATAAGTTAATTTAGTACTTAATATAAATTAATTGATATGTTATTGTTATAATTATTTAGTCTCTTTTTTTTTTTTTTTTCTGAAATGTGTAGGCAACTTTCCGGACTGAAATTCATTGAAATGGCAGTGATGGGATAGTAGAGGAGACTGATAGTTGAGCATTTTTCAGACTTATATAAAATTTTGTCTGATCTGATGTATTCAGTTGAGTCTTTCTTTAGAGAATTTAAATCAATTAGATCTAAAATTTAAGCTGATTGATGATAAACCCAATGCCAGTGCCAGTCTACTCTTGTTTCAATTTATTAATTCTCAAACTCTTTATTATTATTATTATTTCAATCTATGAAGATTGAAGAGTGGATATGATGGAGCATCAGTTTGATTTGAGAATATAGTTAATTTGGAAGGGTAAGGTTTGGAGCTTGATTTGGAGGTTTATCCATTGTCTGCATATTAGGTTCTTAAGCATGCAAAACTAATCCAGTTCATCATTCAAAATCTAGCATTATAAATTGCAACACATGAAAGTTATAGCACATCACATGCACACATGACATAAAAGCTTATCAGATTTTGACAGCAATTTAAATCCAACCCCTTGTAAAGGATATTGTGGAACTTAATTTTTTGAAAATTCAATTTGTTTAACATAGGATTTCCTATCCACCATTTCCATCTTGACAGTTCAACTAAATAGATTAATTCTTGTATAGTCTATACCATTATTGTATATAATATTGTGCCAGCATTATATGCCATGGTTTGCAGATGTTTCAGGCCTCAACCTGCTGTTCATTCTCCTAATTATAAAATTATTTACCAGATAATGTGAAACTTTCAATATTGTAGTGATCGTCCGATCAAAACTCGATCAAGTTTGTCAGCCCACCTTGATCCCCTGGATCGATAATGATGATAGATAGAGCCAAATCAGTGTACCAAACGTATGATTCATCATGGCTTTAGCATAATATATCGCTTATTTCAAAACATTGATATTTAAGGACCGATCAAAGATCTCATCTGATTATGGGCGGATCATAATATCCAAAGATCTTTTCGAAACTGAGATGATAAATCTCATAAAGATGAGGTCCCTATTTATATGTATTCTCCCCTGCCATCTGGTTCATATATAGCAAAGCAAAAAATGGGCTCACAGAAGGGAAAATCAAAGCAAAGCAGCAGTACAGTGAGGTGTTCCCTTGAAAAGTTGATTGTAACGACAGGATGGCACATTGACATTGTGGCCTCTTTGCCGGGAAGTTGTTGCCCCCAAACATAGCCATTCTGCATATGTGCCTAAGTCAGTCCCTTTGGTGAATGATCTGTCGACTTTCCAATGCAACCCCTGTATTTGAGTGGCAGCATGTGTGGACCATACTATGTTAAGTTACACCCTTTTGTTTGCAGCCATGCATCATGGTAATATAAGTTTAAACTATCTGAATCCAATTGACAATGTGAATCTAACACTCTGTTTGGATAGAA
>JBBYHM010000019.1:18733528-18744033 GCA_038381775.1 Adansonia rubrostipa | reverse complement strand
TGTGTGTGTGTGTGTGTGTGTGTGTGTGAGAGAGAGAGAGAGAGAGAGAGAGAGAGAGAGAGAGAGAGAGAGAGAGATTGTGAAGCCTTAAAAAAGAAATAAAGAAGTGCATCCCAGCTGGGAAAAAAACCCCGGTGTAATGAACAGTTGACATACCGCATAAAGCACCCACAGCTGAATCTGGCCCAAATTGATTCATTCAGGAAATTCATTGGGACCCACGCAAGCAGACCTAAAATATTTGAACAATAATAGCAAATTCATGAATATTTAATCAGGATAAACTGAAACGGGAAAATGTTGGCAGTGATCAATAAGCATGTCACTCCTGCTTAATCCCACATGAATTAAAACGAAAATACTTTTGAAACTGACCTTCATAATGATGTTTCAACCTCGAAGCATTGATTAGTGATTAATTTGAGCCACTAGAACCAGATCAATTCAGTGCACAGTGAAAAGAAAGAATTAAATTCAAGTCACCAAGTTAAAGGTGCTATTACTATGTGGAAAACAATGAAAATATGAAGACTTGTTCAACATTCCATTTTCAATCAAAGCTTTAGCTGTTTTTGGGGCATTGCTTACACCTAAATCGTTTGATGAAAGATAACCCAAAAAAAAAAAAAATCATTTGATGAAAGATTGAAAGCTTTAATAATCCTTTTAGAGGTTGGTGATTGGAGTTATATGAAATACTAGAAACTGAATGTTGTGGCTGACAGGGACGAAATTTACAGCAAAAACATAATGGGCGCCAGGAAATAAAAAACAGAAAGGAGGGAGCAAAGCCCTGCATAATTGTGGTTGGTGCCTTAAAAATTTCTGACAAACAAGTGTTCTACTCCACAAAGACAAAAAACACACAAACTCCCATGCCCCATCTCTTTCAACGGAAGTGCTTGCTAATCTTACCTTGTATTCCACAGTGAGTCAGAGGAAGGCAAAGGAGTTTGGGGTTCCCTATGTTTTGACCGGCCAGGTGGCTCTATGTCCCCCTTTCAAACTTCCCACTCCCAGGGCCAAAACCCTCTCTGGGCATTGTGCTCACATGGGTATGTTGCTCTGCCTCCAATATTAATATCCCTCCACCGGCCTCAAATCAAAATCCCCCATGCACGAAGGGCAGCAAGCAGCGAGTACGGCAGTCTAATGAAAGCTTAATCTAACATCGTGCTTTTCAGGTCCAGCTCCAACATTTGGGCCTTTAAATTTCTATTGAACTTTGTCGTTTCGGCAGAAAACAACTAGCTTTTTGATGATCCAAGGCCGCTAGCTGGCATTTGTGCAATACAGATAAGACCAATAAAGTATAGTTTTTAAATTACGCGAATCAAAATATATTATTTTTGAAAATTAAATATCATATTATAAAATATGATAAATAAAATTTAAAATTAATTATAAAATAACATAAATATAAAATAAAATAAATATAAAATGCTATATATATATATTAAAAGTATTAAGTGATTATGGAGTGTAAATAGAAAATATGTTTGTTTCGTTAAAAAAATATTTATTAAAAGGTCAATGAAATTGAAAAAAACAAAGGTTATGATCAATATTAATTCAAGCAATTAAAATATTTTTTTAAAATGATAAATAAAAAAGTTCTTAATTAATGCTCGCAGTTATGGACATTCGTTAAATGGACCTATAAATAAAAACATAAACTTGTGCAAAATTTTGCATTTATAAAAAAATATATAAAATATTTAATTAATATATGGATCAGTTGAGTTCAAATTAGGTTGTGGTTCCTTAATTTCCCAAATCTCAAACTCCCTTACGTTACGACAACCATTTAGAACCTTAAAAAGTCAAAAACTACGTAACACTCCCATCCACCCAAAGCCAATTCACGTTACCTTCTAAAATCACGTGTCTTATCCTAATTCCACGTGTTCTTCCCCGAACGCCGACAACCCCATCCCCATCAGAACCCACCATTTCGAATCAGCGGCATTCATCGTGCCACGTCATGGGCCACATAGTTACTGGATACACCTCGCTACACGTTGGTCGAATATTCCATAGCACCCAAATTGAATAATTCCGTTTTGTAGAATAGTGTTTTGAGTAATAGAAATCTTCTCCCAATTTCCCAAGTTCACACCCAAAGTTACCCCTATTTCCCCAATATTCCTTATAAAAGGAAGCGTTCTCTAATTTTTCCCTTTCGCTTTTATAATCTTAAAAATTTTCTCCGCCAAACAAAAATTAAGATCAATTTTAATGGCTGCATCGTCATTCGATTCTCTTTCGTTGTTTTGCTTGGTTTCTTCTTCGCTTCAGTTTCGTTTTGTCGATCGTTTTTCAATTTCAAAGCCTTCTAATCCTCAGATTCGTAGTCAACCTTGTTCCTGTTTCTGACATATAAAAAGTAAAAACTAACGGAATAGAAGTCGTCACCAACATGGGAAAACGTAAGATTCTTCTTCTTCATTTTTTTTTTTTTGCCTTTAGATTAATTCTTGCTTTTAATTTTTTCTACTTTCGCAATTATTTTACTTTCTTCCCTAAATGATATGGATAATTGTAGATTATTGATTTCTTGGTCAAAGCGTGTATAAAGAATTTCATATTATTTGTTCTGGGTTGTGTTTGGCGTTGATTTTTTTTTTTTTTGGATTTTGTTTTCTTTTTTTGCTAAGTAAAAGGAATTTTTTGAATTTGGCAGGTAATAAAACTCAGCGTAAGAATGCGGCGATGTTAGATAGTGACGATGATAGTAGTAGTAGTATAAGTTCATCGTCAACCATGCGCTCTGATCGAATGTCGATATCTGGTACTGAAGAAGTAGAGTTTAATAAGGATAGTTTACTTGATAAAGCTGTCGATGCTTTATATGAGAAAAGGTTAGAATTAGTTATTTCCTTATTTATTAACTTTTTGAATGAAATATGATGCATTTGAATGGTTTAATTTGTTTTCTGTGGTGAAGGGAACAACAGTTAGGTTTGTTGAAATTAGATACTTTGCTAGGTTTTCGAGATTAGCAAAATTTTGAGAATAATTATGCTTCGGAGTTGAATGTGGCTGAATTAGTGTTTTTTTCTTTTGCTGGTGAAGGGGTTCTACACGAGAGAAGGCGTTGGAAGTGATTATAGATGCTTTCAATAACAATTTGCAGCATCAGTTCGTGGAGAAGAAGTAAGTCTCTCTTTTTCTAAATGTTTTATCTTGCCTGTAGTTTTGTTATTGCAAGGATAGCAGAAAATATTGAGGGCATGGTTCTATGGGATTACATAGAGCTGTGATCAGCTGACTAGGATCCATTATTTGGTTTCTTAAAAATTGGGCATGTAAAGAACTAGGAATAACATTTTTTTGTACGATTAAGCCATTAATTGTATTTAAAATTCGATATTATTTGATTGTTATTTGCCAAGCGCATTGGTAACTGTAGGTGAAAATGTTTCTTATAACGCAGAATATATGGTTTGAATACTTGAATCCGTATGCTTCTGATGGTCATATCATTTCTTTTGGCTGTTGTCCAGATCTGCTACATTACTGCATCAGTGTTTGAATTCTATCAAAAAGGGGTCCAGCAAAGAGATATCTTTAGCCTCCCACACCATTGGTTAGTCTCAAATTCTTTTGCAAATGAGCATGCACTCATGCACAGAAAAAAACACAGGGCTTCGCTTTTCAAGCTGATAATTTCTTTTGGTAGGTTTGCTGGCTTTAACTGTTGGTCCAGGAGATAAGGCACGGGAAATACTGGAACAATCAATGATTCCTTTTTCACAGGCTTTTAAATCTGGTTCTGAATCTTCTAAGACAGCTTCGGTGTGTAAGATATTGAATAGGAATTGATTCTACTTCTAATTTTTTTTAGTAGTATGATGCTCAACCCGTTGTGGTTCCACATGATCTGGTTTCTTATTTTAGTTACTGGAGTGTTTGGCTATCATCACTTTTGTTGGGGGGAATGATCCAGAGGAAACAGAAAAATCAATGCAAATTATGTGGCAATTTGTTCATCCGAAATTAGGTTCTAATGTAAGTAAACATGCCTGATTTTCAGTGATTGAAAAGCATTTGATAATGTATTAAAGTTCATATATCAGTTATTACTTGGAACTTGTTAATGAAAAACATGATCTGGTTTCTTAGTGTATTAATGCATATTTCTTTGCTTTATTTGTGGATTGATTAGTTTTGTTTGACTTGTAGGTTGTTACTGTCAGGCCTTCTGCAGCTGTAATAAGAGCTGTTGTGTCTGCCTGGTCATTTCTTTTGACAACCATGGATGGATGGAGACTCAGTCCCAAACTTTGGCAAGAGTGAGTAAACTCCATGGATCAGACTTTATCTCCTTTTTTTCTTGATAGTTTATTGAATTTACCACTCCATCCATTTGTATCTCAGCTAACCAATTATTGGTATTTAAAATATCTAAAAAAGTAGTTCAAGTAACATTGTGAGATTTGATGCTCCCACAATATAGATACTACTGAACTACAAAGTAAAAACAAAAAACTGGGCAACTTAAATGCGCTAAGAGACTGATCAGTCTTGACAAATTATGCAGGTCCATTACATATTTGTCTAGTTTGCTAGATAAGGATGACCGATCTGTGCGCATTGCTGCTGGTGAAGCACTGGCTGTAATTTTTGAGATGGGAAGCTTAGAGAAATTTGCAGCTGAAGCTAAAGGTTCTAGCGATGGCTCAGTTTCTGAAGGAAATAAATCTAAAGAAGGATTCTCACACATACAAGGACTGAAGGGAAAAATTCTGAATCAAGTCAGAGACCTCTCTGTGGAAGCTGGTGGTAAAGGTTCTGCCAAGAAAGATCTTAACAACCAGAGGAACTTATTTAGAGATGTTTTGGAGTTCCTTGAGGTACCATTATTATTGTCCTTCATTTCATGAACTTATGATTCTCGGGACTTCTTATGTTAACTGTTATTATCTTGATGATTTTAGGATGGTTATAGTCCCGAGGCATCAATGAAGATTGGTGGGGATTCACTACAGACGTCAACATGGTCTCAGTTGATTCAGGTTTCTCTTCCTCTTCTAATTCTCTGTTTTCCGATGTTAGTTACATGCCCATCAATTTTTATAACAGTACTTAAATTTCAATCCAACAGTTGAACTTTTTGAGGTGCTTTCTCGGTGGAGGTTTCACTAAACACATGCAGGTCTGTGTTCTTTCGAGGAATTTGAGACCAGTTGATTCAAATTATTTGTTTTTTATTTGCTGACGGATTAAGATAAGAATTTTTTTTTTTGTTTCGCTTGTACAGGAAAATGAGTTCCTTCAAGATGTCTTTGGGTTCACGCCAAATAAAAGGAGTCTTCTAGGCAGTGAACGTGTATCCAACAGTGAAAAGGTTGGTTCCTACTTTATTAACATTTTAATCTTGATTTCTGTAACTATGCTAGCTCAAATGTTTATTTGTCAGTTCTTGCTTTTATATTGTGATTATGCTGCCAACGATTCAGTAGGCCATTATTCCTTTTTAAGCTCTTTAGCCAGTCTGTGAGAAAAATACAGTGTGAGCTTTGACATTTTTACAGAGCAATGCTTTGTTAATTATCATATTTTTTTGGTTTTATTTTTGTTCCAGGTTTGCAATCTTTTTGACACATATATCTTGACTTACCCAGTGGTATCAAATTAAATATTGAGTTTCTTCTGATTGTGTGCTGCAGAGAATGTACAAGTCACCAAATTCAGCCCTCAACAAAGCAAGAACCCAACTATTGAACAAGCAGCGGATGCTATCTGAGGTAAGCGTCTCTCCGACGAAGTTGATGTTAGCGTTTACAACTAAATGTATTAGTGAATTGCCTGGTGAATGCTTGTTCCTCTTTTCTTGTGTTCAGGGTAGAAACATTGGGCACTTCGCTGTCAATATGGGTGATGAAGATTCATAAACTGCTGCTAGGGCAAGAACATTAATTGTCCTACTGCTGTAGCCTTTGTTATTTCATTATAAACCAATACATTGAAATCTAAAACTCTGTAAAATTGATTAAACTAGTTGGCGATGGCTTCATTATTACAGATGAAGTCATTCTTGTTATACTTTGTGTAACCTTGATATACTGTTCTTTGTGCTCATTTTAAAGGCCCTTAGCATCTTGTCCATTAAGTGTAAACTTAACGTGGAGATTTGTGTTCTCAGATCACGGCTAGCAGCGTAAAATGGAAATTCAAAAGAAATGCCCTTAACAATTATTGCAGTTTCCCTATCAATATCAACTAGTATTGCTGTCACTCTACCAAGTCCAGGCCCCCTTTAGAAGGACTTCGGCACTGGCATTGTCTCCAGGGTGAAGTTTCCAAAGCCTGCCTGTAGATCTTCACGAAGAGTTACCTAAAGTATACTCTGAATAATCTCTTCTGGATTCTGGTTATAAACTTCAAGGTGTGCAGCTAGCAATGAACCCTTTCCCATAATCACGAAAGAGATTGATTTGGCTGATTTTGGATTTGCATAATTGCTGCATCTTCATCCATCTGAACCTTATTTCATGTCAACGAGGCTATTTATACCCAATTCACCTCACTGCTGCATATTCATACATCTGGTATCGGGGGTTTCGGGGATTTCTCTTTAGCAGTGTCCGCTGAATACATCCTGATCCCATATAAACACCGGAATTACTCCCTCGTAATGTAATATTAATGCATATACCAAAAAAGAAAAAACAATTTCTGCCTTGGCCACGCTTTAGTAAAGGATTCGAAATCAGACAGTACCATAGGAAATCTCACACAAAACTAGGGATGACTGTTTTTATCCACCTTTAAGTTCAAAACTAAAACGTTCCTTGTGTATTTGTAGTAGCTGACAAAAACTAATAAGCTATCAGAGGACAAAAAAGCTTTTTGTACAGCGGACGACGGAGATAAGCAGCTTCATCATTGTTTTCTGTGTTCTTACCAAATTCTTCGGTGGATGCACGAGTACCATCCAGCCCTTCCCCGACACATCATCATGCCATTGTCACGATGAAGCTCCATAACGGTTTCTCCTGTAGTAAGCCAGGAAGCTCATACCCACTCAAAGTTTGTTTCTTTGGGCAAAACCAGTGCAATGAGGCAGTCCGATGGAGAAGGTGGGGCAACTGAAAGCATAGAACATGCGTCTTGTGAGTAGGGAAGAATAAAAAGAAGCCTGGACCACATGGATTTCATTGCTGGAATCTTAATCACTCCTGCACAATCCCTCTGCTTCAAGTATGAAATAAAATCCTGAAACTGGAAAGAGAAGTTGCACGAATAAGCCAGATTATTATTTCGGACATATCGGTATGAATAAATTGTTCAGAAACGAGCACTTTTGCAACGCATAAGATTATTTCAAGCTGAAGCCTAGCGGTAGCATCAGAGAATAGAGATCATCTAGACGCCAGAATATGAAATCTTGTGCAAAAGGAACGCAAAGGGACAAACTATTCAGGGATGAGTTTACAAAACTTACTCCTTTATGGTCACTTGTAGAAGAAGGGATCAAACAACAAACTTCCCTCTGCAACACACACACACACACACGCACACAAAAAAAAAAAAAAGTGAATACATTTGAAAACCAGAAGACTGTTTCTGTCAAAGAAAAAAAAAAAGATGAAAGAAAATGGAAGAATATTCAACTCAGCTCCTTCCAAAATAATTATATTAAAATAACGAAACATTATTGACGCACTTTATGTGGTGGGGTGTTGGTGAATGTTGACTTCACATGCCGAAAATCTGTGCGTTTGGTCATGTCTAATTTCGCAGGCCATCTGTAACATGCACCAGAGCATAAAGTTTTAATAGAAATTATTCTCTACGCCTGACAAAAACCATGATGAAATCAGAAATTAAAAGTGAAAGGAGAAGAATAAAATCCATACTCTGTGGGTTCAGAACTGGCATTTGAATATTTGCAAAGATCTGAATCTAGTCTCTGAGCATAAATTTTGCAATATTGAGCACCACTCTTACATAACGTACCCTGCCACTGGTACTTTACACACTGTTCAGAACTTCCCATCTCAGTTGATTCTGCTAAAGGCGGGGGAGGCGGGGGAGGAGGTGAATTAGGTGGAGGAGGAACCAAAGGTGGCAGCGACTGAGGCAACGGTGGCGGAGAGAGAGGTGGCGGAGGTGGCGGTGGCATTTCAGGTTGAGGAGGTGGCAACGATGATAAAGGTGGTGGGACAACAGGATGTGGAAACCTCTGCTCAAAATGCAGCATTGGAGGTCCTTGCATCTGAGCAAGTGGAGTCACAGAAGCAGACATAAAGGGAGGTGGAACAGCATTGCCATGATAAGTGTTAGGCACTACACCAGATGAAATTGGATTCTGAGGAAACTGGTGATTGAAACCTCTCGGATCCCAGGAACTGTTAGGAGGATGGTAAACAGGTCGCATAAATGGAGGTGCCTGGAGTTGTGGTGGTGGTGGCGGTGGTGGAGCAGAAACGATTTGTGTTGCAATAGGCATGCATGGCACGCTCCCAGGTGCAGAATGCAGCTCACTTTCAGGTTTCTTATGATTCCATGCTTGTCCAGGGGCAACAGAGGCAGCACCACCACCTAAAATACAGTTAGTTAATATACAACTATGTTAATAACGAGGACAAGATCCAGTGTTTATTATGATTAGTTAGCAACTTAGCATACAAAATTACCTCCTTGCACAGGATCTGTTATAAGGTTGTTGTCATAACCATCAAGTTTTCTCAGCCCACCTTCAGGCATATCTGTACAAACAGAAGCAGGCCAGTTTGACTGAAACGGATGTGCACCTGGTGCCGGAGTTCCATGATTCTCCACCCTTAACTTGGGAGATACAAGTTCTATCGAGCTGCTAGGCATGTTTGTCGAGGCATTGTTTTTGACGACAACATCGATAGATGGAGCAGCACTGGACCTTCCACTGTCAATATGGGGCTTAGAGACATTAGCTGGCGCTGCATTAAATGGCTGCATATGGCTACTTCTTTCCTTCCGATGCTGTCTGAGATGTGCCATAACAGCAGCAGCTTCTTCAGGAGTTTCATATTCCAGCAGCAATGCACATTCACAAGTAAGATCAACAACCATGTACGGACCCTTATAGACCACTTTCCTTGATTCGTGCAGGGTTTCATCCTTTGCCCATTGACTCGAAATGTTTCCAACATAAACATGAGAACTAGAACCAACAGCAACACCATTCACAGCACCCCTGGTTCCCAACCCTATATCCATAAACATTACTCGCCAAGGAAAACAGCCACGGATATATTCCCTAGCCCTTATGGCATCAATGATATTTCTGTACTCAACCAAAGCAAATACTTTAACCGGAAAAAAGAAAAATTGCTCAATGGGACCAAACCTTTCCAGTTCAAACCTTATGTAACCCTCAGAAACATCAGGCCCTAAACATCCCAACCATAGCTGCCGAGAAGCTGAGAAAATACCCATGCTAGCAGGATCACTATCAAAATACCAAGCACTTTGAGAAGATCCTGTAAAACGATTATTGGGTGATGCCAAAGCATTGCTTACACCTCCACTAGCAGATCTCAAGGCAGAAGCACCACTTGAATTTGAAACTTGATTCTTGTCAACATTCTTGAAGTGATTTCTACCATCAAAGGAAGTACTCCTGAAATCCCGTGGTGTTGTAGTGGCAGGCGAAAGCAACTGATGGCTTGATAGGTCCCTAGGAACGGAAGACCTGCTACTGGACAAATCCCCATGGTCGTGCCTTTCGAAGTCAGTGGACCTTGAACCTCCACTATCATGACTAGAGCCAGCATTTAAGTGGAGATTAGTTTCAAGAGGAACAATGTGAGGATTCAGATATTGACCTGATAAATTTTCACCAGAACTCTCATTGCTTAATTTGCCTCTTCCAGATTGGTCACTCGTGGTTTCATGTAGATTAGAGCTTCTACAGATCAAGTTTCGCTGACTAAAAAATTTAGAGGAATCATAATCATCCTCATCACTGTCTACTTGACTGGGTTCTATATTAATACATTTCCCAAATGAGTCAAAGATTCCTTCCAAGCTAGATATAATCTCTGATACAGATTTAGATGGAGACAACTTACACAATTTCTTGTACTTTAAGAACATCCAACTTCTCAATGATGGATATCTACCAAAAACCTGCATGAAAGGACATGAGATGCCACAACAGATGAGCAATGGACAAACATAAGAGAAATTTTAGAATAAAAAGATTAAAAAAATTCATATAACAAGGGTAAATAACCATGCTTACAATCAGAAATAAGAAATAGGAAACAAGTAAACCACTAAATTACATTTATTTAATAGTTGGAGTAATTATAAAACATTACCAGACCCAACAAACAGCTCTTCAGAACAGGAGATGCATCTTCTATGACATTGCCACTATCTGATCCCAGTGTCTCATCAGTAAGCACACTACCTTCAGTGCTTGTTCCAAGGGATCCTGTACAGCTTTTGGGCTCCATGTTTATTTTAACTGAACCACAATTGGCATCAAGATTCTCAAGCCTGCCTGTTGC
>JBBYHM010000019.1:18704315-18714796 GCA_038381775.1 Adansonia rubrostipa | reverse complement strand
TTCCATACTCCAAAGAATACTCCTCAGATATAACCTCCCCTAATATCAAACATTTTACAGTTAATACAAAGATCATAGCCCTCTGTACTGTGCTTGAATCTGTTGGGGAAATTGGCAATTACAGGAATTGAACAAAACGCAAGATTATCAACAATGAACCACATTATCATATCTGTAGAGTAAGTCATTCATGACGTATACAATGCACTTATGCTAGAGCTGGAATAAATAGATGACATTTCCCATTGCGGTTACTAATCAAAGCTTCAATGCTGTTAACAATTTGAAGCAACAGAAGAGTAAAATTCATTAGGAGATAAAAATAAGAAGCAGAAAATATACCAGGCAATTTATTGGGTTTCCTCATAGGAACAAACTTTGCCCCAATAGCCAATGCAATAGGTGGACCGAATATGAATCCCCTTGCTTCTACACCTACATATTGCCATCAATATTGCATCAACTCCACAAATCCCAGACACAATTACTACATATATTGAAAAAGAATGAACATTAAAGTAAGGGAATAATCAGACAACGCTGAATTAATGAAATTTGATCAGTTTCCAAGTCCAAGAAGCATTATGATGTCAGTTGTTAGTTTCTTGAACTTATTGCTTAGTAACCAAGCCCGTCAAGTTATTCTCATGTGTCCAAAAACAGATTGATACCATGTACTAAGAGTCTAAGACAACAAAGTTACCTGCAACAACTGAGATATCTTTCCCTCTGTATCTCTCAACAAACAAATCAATAGTATCACGAAATGCCTTAGTATCAAGAAGCAAAGTTGTTATGTCTTGAAACATAATCCCTGACCAAAAGGAAGTGCAACTCTGAAGAATTAACATAGACCAAAAAACGCAAGAAGAAAATAAAGAAAATAAGCAAAAGGCAAAGGAAGAGTAAAGGGTAGTGTTCTTTTTACCCGGCTTGGGGAAGTTTGGGATAACACGAATCGCAGAAGAAATTTTGGAAATCCGAGGGTCTTGTTCATCTTGAGACGCCATGTTTGGTTGATTTGTAATTGAGTCACTCGCTGCTCAAACTCGGCACACAACACACCCAATCACATAGGTTCTTGTTTTGCCCAAAGATAAAAAAAAAAGGAAAAAAAGACGGTATGTGTGAAAGATAAAGACTGCCCAGTTGACACTCAGACAGACCCACAGAAAACCACAAAAACCTAATATAAATCAGGAACCAATAACAATCGATTTATTTTATGTTTATTTGACTAGGCTGCCCCTGGCTTAAATATCTTCTTCCTATGTCATTTTTACGTTAATAGCCTTCAACAAATACTCTAGTGATGGTACCGGGGAGAGTAAAAAAGAAAAAAAAGAAACAAAAAATATTACCAGAGTAGAGCGGAGGAGGGAGGGTACGTTGGTAACCTTGCAAACGGAATATCGGTTGCTGCTGGTGGAAGGAAGAGAAAGGGGCAATCCAGTGGAGATTTCGTTTGGGGATCACGGCGTTCGCAGGTGGAGCTGTCGCTCTTGACAAACGAGGAGAGATTGGATTTGAAGATGAGAAGATTAAAGTTCTTTGCATCATTTTGCGCCAGCGATTACTTATATAATAAAACAACAGAAGAAACAAAAGAAAAAGCGCAGTCAAGCTTGAAGAAATTAGATCACATGAGTTTCGAATGTTGAAAAAAAAAATCTGACAGATACGTGCAAATTTTAGAAATGTGCTGGGTAATTTGGTCTATACGCAAATAATGATGTCCGAAAACGCCCACCAAGCTAGGATCTACTATGAGACTTGAACCACGCCTAATGGCTACTAGCCCTGGGTTCAATTTCATTAAGGATCAGATGCTGGAATCTGGAACTAAACCATCACTTCATGTTAAATCTACTTTGATTGATTATTCGGATAAAAAAGTATTATTTTAAATAAATAAAATAAAACAAGTTCATAGGTTAAACTATCGTAGCTCAATTTTTGGACAATTTGCCCGCCCTTTGAATAGTATTTATAAATGGGTTTCTGGATTTATAATAACAAAGTAAACCTGAACCAAATGTCATAGGCTTTATATTTTCTTAATAAAATTATATTTGATGTATTCGGTAATTTTTTAGTGGTAATGATCTAAAATTTGATGTATTTATTTATTAATAAAATGTTATATCTCTTTTATATATATATATATATGGAATATATTGTGTCTTAAAAAGAATATTTTGATAATGTTTTACTAATTATAAATACTCATCCTTTTTAGAGTCTAAATCTTTATTTTTTTCATATTCCATTCTTCTTCAATTCTTCTTCATTTTTTTTCTTTTTAAATTTCTTTAAAAGTAATTGAGAGATTTAAAAATTTTTAAAAATTTTTGTTTGAGTGTATATTAAAATTTTATTGAATGATACGTTGTTTATTAAAATTAAGATATTATTGTTGCTATTTGTATCAAGATAGCAATGAAAATCTACTTTGAGAAAAACGCGTAGCATAACGTGCCTTACACTAGGTTTTTTCCCACATTTAAACTTCTTTTTCTTTTATTGTTAAATGTTATTTGCCCATTTATCTTTTTCTATGTTCTTTTCTACATACAATCTTCAGTTTTCTAATGGCATCGACAATGCATATATAGACATTATTAATAAAATAAATAATATTTTATTAAAAATTTTTTAAAAAATAAAAATAAATTAATTTTATTTTTAATAAAATAATATTATTTAATTTATTAATAATATATTAATTTATACACTATAAAAGCATTTAATATAATTTTTTATTTAATTCTAGGGTCAGGCAATTAGTTAACTCTGTGATTAAATTCGTTGGCATATGTCATCCGTGTCTCGACCAATACAGGCCATGAGTTTTCGGCAACTGACGTGGGCGGATGTCTAGAATATAAGACCAGATCTAACTAGAGTTCGAGGTGGCTAGGCTTAGGCCAGGCAAGGCAAGGTCCACACCACACAAGTGGCGTGAAAATCTTCAACAAACGTCGCAATCGTCCAACGCAAGTGCTTCCCCCATCCAATAAAATAGTTTCAACTCAAAAACACTTGCGCTATGAAACGTAAAGACTGTGACAGTTTATGCCTTCTTCCATTGAACACTGCTACAGCTAAATCTTAAAGCATCTTATGCTTCGATGCACTTAATTTGTATATCCCAGAATTACTTCACTCTTTAAAGAACTGTTCGATGCCTATAAAAGAAAGCTAATTAAAACCCACATGTCTTTCATTTTTTAACTAAGTCTACAATATTGTTTCTTTTTTTTTCCTAAAGTCTGTCATAACTGATAAGTTCAATGACTCTTCACTGGCTGCTTTGGATAAAATCTAAAACGAGAAACCCATGTGTTGTTATTTTTTGCATTAGCAGCCTTTGTTTTGCATCCACATTCGTTAAGATGGGCTGAAACTGAACTAAAAAAATTATAATTATTTGATTATGTAAGCAATGACTTATGGCACCTCTGTATATATAGCTGCTTTCAAATGTCATACAGAACTTTTATACTGGGGCAAATGGATTTTCTTTTTCTTTTAAATAATCGGTACGGCAAATGTAACAGAAATTATAATAGGATTATTCAATTTTCATTCCTTTTCATTTGCTTAATATAAGTTCTTTCATGCTATTGTTAAGATTATTTTTTTTTTAAATGTTGTTTGAATTTAATATAATTTTTGGACTATTTCAACAGTACAGTTTTCACCTTACTTTGTTGCACTCAATATTTACTGTAACACACTTTCTAAAAAAAAAAACCGAACACTTAAGTTGTAAGGAAAAAGGTAGTTCCCCCTTTACCAACTAGCAACAAGGCTAACCCAAACTTACCAATCATAAAAGAAACCAAATGAAACTTCTGGTTTTGGATTTGCAAAAAAAATAATTATGCGAACTTTTGACAAAGATAACCGATTTTTTTTTCTTCATTTGCATAAAATAATTCAAGGATACGGTGCTTTTGGATGATTAAGCGCTTTGGCACATGGCAACAAGTAGTGGCATTTTTTTATGTACTCTTCACCACAACTATTGGGGAATCATAAGGGGACTTTACAACTTGATTGTCTAACGAGTAGCTTCTACCATAAGTATATGTAAGTGAGTGAGCAATATTTCAACATTTTTACTTTTGGAATACTATTTTTCCCTTTACTAAGGCCGATTTTGGTTGATCTAGAGGAATGTCGTCTTATGTTTTCGTTGTTTCTCATAGATTTAAGTGGTTGAACTTTTGGTTTGTTTTTATCTGAAATTGGACGGTTATTTTCTGACTTATTAGGGACCCAAATGGACCCTTCAAGATCAACCATTAGTCGGCGCGCGTGTTCTCGCGATTATCCCGATGTTTCGCGTAACTTCACTCAAGTTTTCCAAAGAGCCAATCGGTTTTAGATAACAAACTCCAAATGTACAACTTTTTTTTTCTTTCTCATTTAATTAACCGACTTTCTTCATTTCTTGCGCAGAAAGTATATTGTAAGTCGTAAGACTAATAAAGTAATAAAATTGGAGTTTTCCAGTGAATACAAGGAAATTATAGCTACTTAATGAATAAGTTGGATAATCCATTTTGTTTTTTCTTTTATTGGTAATCCATTTTGTTTAACTTTCATACTTCTCCGTTAATACCATCCTCTATAAGTTTCTCTGCCCCACCCCTTCCCACCCCCCCTTAGAAAAAGGCCACAATCAAAGAACCATAAGAATCCTCAACTACCATGTGATCAAATACGTATTTTCAGCCAAACTTCACGTGAATCACAGGTCTATAGTACTAGTAGCTAATTAATTGTAGCAAACCCGATGCAAGGTCTGGTACATAGGAGTATTATATTTTTTATACTTAACAAAGAGAGAAACTTAATAGCGGAAAATTAGTGTGGGTTATTTTTTTTTTTTTCAAATTCCAAGTAATTGCCAGTTCTTGCTAAAAGGAACGACCCACAATCTACTTCCTTCTCAGTTCGTACTATTCTTAGATTCATTCAATTTTCAATCTTCTTTGTTTGACCCACCGAGGAATTGCCTCTTAGCCACCGTGAAAACTCAAACCAAATTTGTTTCTTTCACACCCTCTTGCCAAGTAACCAACTATTTGTCAATTATATTAATATCAACTTTAGCTGTACTTTTCTCACCACTTTTCACGCAACTTCCTTCCCTCGACTCCCCTTTAAAACCCCTCACCCACACTCTCACTTGTCTTCAAACTCACAATTCTCTTCGCTGTTTTACTCCACCCAAAACTTAAAAACTTCACTTAAATTTCTCTATCTACTCAAAAGAACAACAGATTCTTCCGTTTTGCTTTTGTTTTTCAGTGTTTGAATCAGATGGCTTTAGAAGCTCTTAACTCTCCAACAGCTGCTGTGGCTCCTTTCCACTTTGAAGATGATAGCAACTTACACTGCCTAGAGTCATTCACCAAGCGTAAGCGTTCAAAGCGGTCACGTTTTGATCACGTTCCCACCGAGGAAGAATACCTTGCTCTCTGTCTTATCATGCTAGCACGCGGTGGCGGAGCCAAGTCCTCCTCCGCTTCTAGCATCCCATCCCGCCATCGCTCTCCTACTCCAACCACCTCACCACCGCCAGCACCAGCACAAGGACAAGCACCGACTTCAATGGAGCAAAAAGTTAGCTATAAGTGCAACGTTTGTAACAAGGCCTTTAACTCTTACCAGGCTTTGGGTGGCCACAAAGCCAGCCACCGTAAGCTTTCAGGTGGCAACGACGAGCAGTCAACGTCAACAACCACCTCTCCTACTGCCGCTGCAGTCATTTCCACCGCGTTGAACCTAGGCGGAAGGTCCCACCAGTGTTCCATCTGCCACAAAAGCTACCCCACTGGCCAGGCCTTGGGAGGCCACAAGCGATGCCATTATGAAGGTGGGGCTGCAGGGAATAGTGCTTCCGCTAGCGCAAGCGGCGTGACGACATCTGAAGGATTGGGCACAACCAATACCATGGGCCACATCAGCCAGCGGGACTTCGACCTAAACCTGCCGGCCTTGCCAGAATTCTCACCGGCTAATTTCTTTGTATCTGGCGGTGATGATGAAGTGGAAAGCCCACACCCTGCTAAGAAGCCACGTCTCTTGGTGCAGATGCCACCCAAAATTGAAGTCAACTAAACAATTAGAAGTTAGAATCCATTTTTTTTTAGTTGGTGTAGGAATTAAATTATAGGCAAGATTGAATGTATTTCTTTTGGTTTGCTCAGATAATATATTTTTCCTCTGTACATAGCACTCGAACGATTCAACAATCTCAATTGCAGCTGTTTTATTAATTAGTCAATTGAAAATTCAGTTAATTAATTCCTCTTAATTCATTACTATTTGGTTCTACCACTTATCATCGGCTCGCTGTTGTATACTTTTCTTTCATACTTTCTTAGTCTAACATGCACCTGCTTAACGTGCGCAACAAAAGATGCATTAGTTATTGGTAGGTGGCAGCTGGCAAAGGGCTGTTGAAAGCTTCAGTTTGTGGCATGAAGGCGACGGGCGCTTTAAACAGGTAGGCTGCAGTAGTTATAGTGGCAAAAACCAGGTACAGTCTAAAGCTTACACTTACAGCTAGCCCCATGAGGATCATGTCCATGTTGCATCATGCTTTTATTTATTGTTTCTTGGCTTGGCCTACTGATTGTTAGTTTAATTAAAAGCATTTTTGGGGGGTGAGGGATTGGTGACGAGAAGGGATGTTTGGTTTGGATAAGAAGATAGGCATGGCTTTCTGTTTTCTTTTGGCCCTGCCGTTTTCGTGTGGGAAAGTGATTAGGATGATAGACAGGTGCATGGCCTTTGCCTAAGGAACCTCATTTTTCCTTTTTTTTTTTTTTATAAATGGGCTTTTTCTTATTATTGGTTGTATTTATTCAGTGAATAATTTGATTTGATGGGACAGTGATTCGGATTCCTTGAGGAGCTTTGGGACTCATCTTTGTGAATTGTGATGCCACCATTCTGTCTTACACCCATGTGTGAAGGCTTAGTGCTGTGTCATGTTATGTATTACTTGAATACATAGTAATACAGCACTAATTATAAGTATAATTAAAGCAAGGGCCAGGGAATAGTTTCTTGTTTTGCTGTCTTCCATGCGTCAGTAATTGGGTATTAATTTTATGTTATATAATAATAATATACTATAGCGAATTAATCTCAACCGAAGATAAAGAGATAATGAAAACATGATCACAAGGAATTAATCTCTTTTATTTAGTGAGTCGGCAAATTCTCTTCTGGTAATTCCCCCCTTTTTTTCCTCTGCCAAATGTTCCGCCATAAGAAATTGAAATATAAAACTACACATATTGAACAAGATGCCTATTTCTCAGGGCACGAAAGGTTTACTTCTGGATCTAAGCCAAAGTGTAACAAAAGTTGGGATTTAACTAAAAGAAGGGAGAAAAAAAATCCCTTAGCGTAAAGGAAGAAAAGATACTTTTGTAATATATATAGTGATATATCAGCAAAAAGAAAATAATCCAATTTGTTCGTACTATTATTTTTAAAATATAATATTATGTAAATTTGGAGTTGAATTTCAATAAAAAATTGTGACAAAATCAACTAGCTAGAGCACTAGACAGTGATGCCTTTGCTAATAAAATGAGGGTTTTCTATGGCCAAAAAAAAAAAAAAAAACAAACTTCTAATAAAGTAGGGAACTAATTAATATATTTTTGTGTATCAAACGAAGTTGAAAAGAGATAAGCTCTCAACTGATGATAGATGAGCATTTGTGGCCGTTGTCTCATCTCACCCTCTCTAATATTCGGTCGGTCAGATAAGTCACTAATTAAATAAACAATACGAGTAAAATGGAGGACACAGTAGCTCAATGATTAATGTAACGTGGTTGGCAAACCGACTGATTATATATAAAGAAAAACTATACGAGGGGATTATTTTGTTTAATCAGCTAGACTAATGAAATGAAAGTGCTATTTACCAAATTCAGTTCAGCTCTCTATATATATATATATATATATATAGAGAGAGAGAGAGAGAGAGAGAGAGAGAGAGAGAGAGAGAGAGAGAGAGAGAGAGAGAGAGTTGAGCTATAGCTAGGTAGATATTCATTCATAAATTAAATACTATTATTTTTGGTTATTAATTTAGGATAGTATTTACAGCTTAAGAAATTAAATCTATCCAACAGTAACAGGATGATGATGAGTGTTGTGACATATATAGTGATCACATATATATAAGTTTAAAAAAAAAAATCTTATAATCCATTTGAATCTTAGTTAAAGTTATTAATATCGCATTAAAAATATTGAAATCCAATCATAAATTGATATTCTCAACGTGAAGGGGTGTTTTTAACTTCATGTAAACTCTCGGATTACTCTTTTTCATTTCAATTAGCTTAATATCTTTAACGATCAATATATATATATATATATATACACACGTTATACATAGGAATAGAACTGAGAGGTACTGACCAACTAAATTTCCAACCAAAAGATTAATGATTACCTAGTAGGATTTTGAATACTGGATTTCATTAGCAGTACTAATACCATTAGCCTTAAAATTCCAAATATGATTGTTAGTTTGCCCAAAAATTTTAGAAGAAAATATAATTAAATTCATTGTTGTGTAAATACCTAAGGTATGAAGTTTCAAACTGCCGATGCCAAACTGTAATGTGTCAATGCTAAGGAGCTTCTCTTCACCAAGTTCTTTGTATTTTGAATATTTGACCGCACGCTATGCGACTCTGGACAGAAGAACGTCGGCGTTCTACTTTGGTGGCCAATTACAATTTTAAAGTTTACTGAAAAAAAAACCAAGAAACACAAGTCAAACATATTGACTGCGTTTGGTTTGGCTACAACCATAAAATTAGGTCAGGAAATGGCGGTCCTCGTTCCTAAGTCCTTACCGGATTAAATGATTCATGTTTTTTATATTATATTTATATATATTATAATTATATTATATATTTATATAAATTTTGATAAATTAATAATTTATGCTTTATAAATTTTAAAATATTTATATATATATATATAACATAATCATTTTATTTTTTATATTATATTTATTATTATATAATTACATTATGTTTAAAATTATAGAAAAAAATCGTCACCCATAGCTTAGCTTTAGGTTGGATGAACAAGAAAAAAAAAGAAAGTTTCAGGCAAGTGGTTTAGACCAACTGCAACTCTACCTCTTCCTATTATATTAGACCATATTTTTGACAGGTTGATACTAATCCATCAGAAAGGTTTAAAAATTTTGATTTTTCCTTAGATTGGCTATAGTTTGACAATTGAAAACACGACCGGATTCAGTGCAATTCCACAAACTATTAAAACCCTAAAACAAGTTCTTCCCCCTATATATACAATAAGGTATGGATAAAAATAAGGAGGTTCCGGAGTTAGTTATTTTTGACCTAACATAAATATAATATGAGTATATAAATGTATTAAAATTTATATAATATGAATTATTAATATTTTAAAATTTATATAATGTATAATATTTTGAATACAATTAAGATATAAAGAATAAAATCAATATGATAATAATATAAAAATAGTCAAGTCTTAAGTGATTCCATACCTAACGTGCACTCTTGAGGTACACCTTGATATAATGCAGTATTCACTTGCAGTTTGATAAAACTGTTTTCATTTTAGAGTAAACTCCTTTTATACACAAATTTTGAATACATACACACAAATCTACCATATATAATACGTTTAAGAAATTGAATCCAAATGAAATAATTTACACTTAAGTCAACTTCCTTTTTTTTTTTTTTTCCTTTTGTAATAGGATTTAGATGAAGAATTCAAGCAGGGCCTTGATTATAATTAAGAAACTCTGCCAGTTCTTGCTCTCGTAAGTGGAATTAGTGGGAAAGGGCGTCTTTCTTTTTTTTTTTTTTTTTTTAATTTGTAAATTTGAGTTAAATCTTGATAAAGGGCTGGATCACTGCTTGCTGGGCCATGAAGATGCTGGAAGAAGGCTGTAGACTGGCAGTGCATTTTGTTGCCCATTTTGGATAGGAAAATCAGATCAAGTGGATGATAACCTGGCTTCCACCTTTACATTAAAAAAAGAAAATGCTATATAGCGTATTAGCACAGCCAATTAGCCATACATCAAAGGGGTACATTTTCTTGTCTTCTTTTTTATGACATTAAGGAAAGAAAGTAATGATGACGACGATATGGTTCGCGGAAGTAGGCACGGAACAACGTATTTGAAATCGGCAAATGGATTGGCTTCGAAGTGGAATGGGAACTCGAAGACAGTGACATAATCTGATGTTGTCAAACCTGAACCTGATGCTATCAAACACCTACTACTCGTTTATTTTTAAAGTACAAAGAAGTGAAACAAACTCCCCCAGGTTCAGCCAAAAAAAAAAAAAAAAAAGACCAACACTCCTGAGGCTACCCCAGGGTACAGAGATAAAGGCACGCCCACCGTGGGGCTCG
>JBBYHM010000019.1:18658230-18695376 GCA_038381775.1 Adansonia rubrostipa | reverse complement strand
TAACAGCATGCCGTAATTTTTTCTTCTATTTTTAATTCAGAAATTGTTGGTTATATATATATATATATATATATATAATATTTGAAGTAAATAAGGATGTCCCTTTTCGTGACATTGATAATAATGTTTGAAAAAGCAGCGAAAATGATGATGTTTGAAGCCAACAATATGAAGGCAGGCTTCCTATAATTGAACATTCGTACGTGATTTTGATTTTGTGTTTAAACTCTATCGATGGTGCTTGGTTATGGTAGACCTGGGATATACAGGGCAACAACATCGAGCTCTACATTAGCCTCTGCTACCATGCGTCTTTGGTATCAATGCTTTGATAGGAAAAAAAATCGTAATATGTTTCATGTATAGTGACAGTAAGTCTTCTCGCAAGCGATACTGTGATAGGCACACTCATAGATGTAAATCACGGTTTGGGGTCGAGGGCATTATCTAACTCATTGTGGTTTTGTTGCGAATATGAATTTGATAGTATCGCTAGCTTTACGTAACGAATATAATACGATGTGATTAATTTGAACGGCTGTATTTGAATTCTATAAGCACACAAATTACATGATTCATGAGGTTGGTTTCAGCTTGGCCACTGTCACCTAGTCACCGAACGAGGGAGGAGCGAGATCTACCGTCACGACTGATCAGGAAAAGTCTAGTCGTGGAGGCCCGTCGTATCGCCGACGGTAAGGAATTGGGGGAGCTATCTCCTTGCTTTTGGTGTTCTTCATGAAGGAAAGACTGCATCGGCTTTCAGCAGACAATTACAACCGGTAATTACCATTGGCATTGCCGTCAGTGACAAGAGTAATTATTATTATTATTATTGAAAATGTGTATTGAAATAGGAGATTTGAGTTTGACTAATGAGGACTTTGATAGTTATCGACGGTAGAATTAAAGAATCTTATTAAATAAGATGGGAAAGTTTGTTGGGTCATGGTTTCATTTATTATTATTGTACACGCTCAAAAATTCACAATTTTTATTTCCACTATATATATATATATATATATTATCTCAGATGGTAGTGGAGTTTTTTAAACAAACGACATTAAAATGACATATTTTGTCTGAATATATTAAAAATAAATAAATTAATAAAAAATAAAATATATAATAATTTTTTAATTATGTTTATAAAATTAAAAAAAATCACGATGGCTTAAAATTTCAAAGAAATGATGAAAAATAAGAATATGCAAAGTCATCAAGAGAAGCCCACCGGCTGACACGTTTCAAAATTCCACTTTTATTGATGGATATAGGACGTTACATTAGATGGAAACATAGAGGAAAATGGGAAAAAGTTAAAAAAAAAAAAAGGGGAGGGGTTGGTTTCAAAGAATGGATGAGAATCATTAAGCAATTAATGAGTGATAAGTTTGATAATTGATTGTAATAAGTAGTAGTATTCGAGTTGGGAAAGATAAGAAAATGATTAATCAGTTTATCTAAATATAAGCATTCATGATAATATAATCTTTGGTTTTGCATTAATTAATTATATCTTTTTAGGGAAGATGATAAAAATTACTAAGTATTTTTTTTGGGTATTATTGATAGATGCCTATGGCTATGGCTATGGCTCTTCTTTTGCAAATAGTTTCATTATCCTAAGAGAAATGATTGGCCAATTGTTGCCCCAAAAGAAGAAGTTGGCTAACCTTGAAAAAAAAAAAGAAGTTGAAATTCCCATCAGCTCTCAACTTGGTTGGAGTTCTTTAGATAGTTCATTACCCATGAGGTCACCTAGCCTTTTTACTTTAATGTCCTTGGCTGAGATTTGATAAAAGGTCAATTTTCATTAAACCATTTTTTAGAGGTTTAGAGATGGCACTATTTCCTCATATATATATATATATATATATGTATATAACAAGTAAAATATCATCAAATATTGTTTTTCTTGAATGACTTTGGTGATGAATTTTTATATCGATTTTACTATTTAAAAAAATTTACATCTACAATATGATTTAGGATTATAAAAATATTATAAATATTTAAAATTTAAATATCAAATTTTATTGGATAATTACATAAATCAATAGATTAAATCTGAAACTGGATTTCAATTATCTTTTATATATGGTTTTGTTAACCTCATTTTCTTTTAAAGTGTAAAAATAAATATTAAGAAATTAATTAATAGAATATTTAACGAAAACAGAGAAAATATACCTTTTTTTAAGTTGGAGGGCTGCAACCCATAGGAAGTGAGCTGATTGATTCTTTGATCGCAGGCAATGCAAGATAAGCAAGCATATGAAGCAAGCAAGAAGGGACACAAAGGCAACTTTAAAAGTGAAGGGAATGTAATAAAAAAAAAGGTAAAGGGAAAAAAAAACATTAAAAAAATTGGTGGGAAGAAGGGGAGGAGGAGGGGGTGGGTCCCAATATTAAGAATTAAAGAAAGGCAAAAATGGTGCGGTGCACGTCAGCCTCCCTTCCTGGGGCTAGTCATCCTCCACTGGAAGTGGGTTCCACGGCATCAAGCCCCCACCCGCAATGACCCAATCCTTTTTTTTTCAAAGCAAAGGTAGTTGTTCGATTCCAACGCCTCGCCGCGTCTATTTGCATATGCTGTGGATCCCACCTCATTTTAACTTTTAACTTCACCCACATTTCGGAATTCGGATTGGCCTTCTTCCTTCTTTTTTTTTTTCTCTTTGGTTCATTGGAATTGGAAAGCTATAAAAGCATTTCCCTCATTTAAAACAAATATAATAAAGAATGATGATGTACCCATTATGAATTGATTCACTTGTTAAAAAAAAAAAAGTTCCCCCTTTTTTTTTTTTTTGTTGTTTAGCATGTCGAATTGATTCAGCTCGTAAAAAAAAAAATTGTTTCTTTCTTTTTTTTTCGTTGATTAGAGTTTGACTCTTGTGAATAGTAGCGTTTTGATAGCAAAATCTTGAATGTAATATAGAATATGAAAATATATTTTAAGATGGTCTAAGATAAATTAAATTTGATAATCAATTATTTTAAAATTTTAATTTGATAAAAAAATATTAAATTATTATATTTAAATTTTAATATACGAATGACTGATTTAATAGGTTAAATATAAAAGAAATGAGCAAATTGATGAAGAATGAAAATAGTAACGCATATATTGGGTGCTTGAACCCCGAGTGTTAGCAAAATATGATTATACAATAAAACAGAATAGATTAGTAGTTCAGGTCAAGACATTTGATAAAAAAAAAAAAATGGAAGAAAGCACATTTGGAAAAGTTTGAACTTGAAATTTCTGATATAATATTAAATAGGATGACCAATTATTTCAACATTTTAAATTAATAAAATAAAATTTAATTATTGTATTTAAGTTCTAAAAATTTCAATAGAATTTCGAGCAAAAATAATCATATAACCAAAAAAAAAAAAAAACACGAATGACGTAATAGTGTCCAAAATCTCAGGGAAGATAAATTCCTTTCTCGAGAAATTAGATGCAAAATATTCGTAAAATGAATATCATACACTTGTCATTTTATACTATTGATGATTTATATTTTTAATATTTCATTCGTGGCACACAAAAGCTGGGCATATATTTTGCCGGTCGCAACTTCAATTCAAATCTCTTTTACCTATTTAGTTACATGCCTTGACATGAGAAAGAAGGATATATGGAAAGAATGGAAAAGGAAAAAGAAAATAGGAATGAAACTGTGATTTTTTTATCTTATCATATAAAATAGATAGAAGAATCTTAAATTTGCAAAAAAATTATTATTTCTTTTCTAATATTCATGTATTTATTTATTTATTTATTAAATGGCTATAATGATTAATAAATAAAAAAAGTTAACCGTGATACAGGTTAAAGTTATAACAAAAAATAGAATTGATGTATTATTTTTTTAATTAAAATTTAGCAAAAGTTTCCTAAAATAGTAATTAAATAATTCTTATCCAGACCCACGATTAAAATAAAATTGTCATCGAGAACTTTTCTATCAAGCAAAGCATTAAAAGGGGCGCTGGGGTTGTATGTAGTTTTCACTCTAACCAAACATATAACATTACACATCATTCATTATATGAACACAATCAAAAAAACAAAGCGTAAAAACTAATTAACCATTAACTAGGTTGGAAAACATCATTTATACATATATTTACACATATACTTTCCTTTGCCCTATTAAAAAAAAAAAACTAAACAAAACAAAACAAAAGTACCTATAAAACTATCATCTAACTTCACAATGACAATAATTTCCTTAACCTACACATCAAATTACACAACCATAAATTTCCTGTATCAAACAAAAGACCAAATGATCACCCTCATGCATATAAAACTCAAATCGATCATTGAAGACTTTCTTATTACCTTTAGCAGCCACAAATTTGGATGAAATGGAAGGGGAGGGGGAGGGGTTGTTGATGTCATGTTAGTATTAGAGGAAGGCAGTGAAATCACATGAGCTTTACAATTTTGTTGTCAAGCCAGAAGGTAAGCGATTTAGTTGGAAAATTTGTGTTCTCATGCTACATTCTTTCACCTGGTCATTAGAACAAGTGGGTTAAAAAATAAGTCATAAACTGTAATTCCTCTAACAAAACAAAGAAGATACTTACGTGCATGGCAGCAATTCTTGACAGAAGTTCTTTGCACTGATTAAGTAAAGCAAACTCATTTGCATTTAAATTTCCGAGCTCTGCCACCAAAGAGTTCACTTTTGCAACCTAACACAACCAAAAAATAGAAAGGCAAATTGAAGCAAGCATAAAAGAATAGACCCCAATCGATAAAATCTGATTTTATAAAAGATAAAAACAACTGCAAAGAGAAAATCCATTGTTATTCAAGTCAGTGAGCTGTGGTTAATCATTGTAATTAAAAACTGAAATGGGAACTTCCATGATGACCATGACATAAAGCAAGGAGCAAGATAGTAACAACCGATGCCACTTCTAAGACTGGTTGAACTGAGTGCACAAGCAAGCCACTAAAACTAACATTAAATCAATTTGATCAGAAGCTGTAGTTCCTGAAACAATTGCAAAATTTCACTCTGAGTATCATAAGGAATTTTACAGCAGCTATTGCCAATCCTCTTGACTCAAAAGATAACGTGCCAGAGAACAAGCTCTGAGGCTTAAAAGCTTAAACCACAGGCCAAACTTTGACAAATGGTATATGTCATGTCATGAAAATTGTAACTTCTTAAATGCACGATTATATGGATTTCTAATGGTGCAAATCAATTGCCGGCTGCTTTTAGTCAAGTAAAAAGATATTCTACGTGAAGTACAAACCAGGTAACAGGATTAAAGACAAGTGTTGAATATTTGTTGATGAAGGCTATATCAAAATAACAAAAACATGAAAACAACCAGCAGGATAGACTGATAACCTGATGACTTTTCCTGTAGTATGGTTGGTTATTTCATTTCACGGGTAAATAAAATCAACCAAATGCCAGGCAACCATAGTACAAACTACTCATTCAACGAGATTATGAAACAAACTAAGACCACCAGGCTTAAACCTAGCCTTTTATACAAAAGGAGAGTCACAAGATCATCATTCTTCTTTCTATCATAGCTGATCCTCAAAAGATGTTTATAATTAAATGCAAGAAATCTCCATACAAAGGTCAAATCATTTATATACAGCGCTCAACCTTCAGATCTTTTTCCAAGAAGAAATATCCTTCAGACAGGCATACAACAATTTTTGTCAGGTTGCAGCTTATCTAAAACTAGTATTTAGGAAAACAAAGGGTTTGCACCCAAAATAGGGACAATGGAAAATTCAAAGCTTGCACATAAAATTGGAAATGAGGGGAGGATGGAAGACAGAGGGGCCAAGGATGAGGAAAAAGAAAAGAAAGAATTACCTTTGATAACAACAAGCATATGGAGGATGCCATTGCCTGCATTACATCAATAGCTGAACAAATCGCATCCTTCAATTTCGGGACATCAGCCTGTCCAAATGAAGAGACAAGCAAGATATTATGACCCATACAAGCTAATGCATTGGCAACTAAGATGCCACAGGTTAAATGACATTGACAAAAATCAGAAGAAGGAACTTACTCTTGCCCCACAAACAACTGGAAGTCGGAGTATGCTAGCCTTCAAAGCCTCGGTAGCCCCAGACAAAGAACTGCAATAATCATGGTCCAGAACAGTCCATTCATCTAAAAATATCATCTGCACTCATTAATGCAAATAATATAAACTATATTAGTCAATAGATTAAAAAGCATTGGATCGCATGAAACTGAAACATGCAATTCAAATCAGATATTTGAAAATTGAAAGAATATAAATTTCAGGCTTCATGGGATAAACAGCAAGTTAGCAATGTATATTCATAAGGTTACATTCAAGTTTCAATTTGAAGCAGAATTGAATGGGAAAGAAGAGAGACATCCACAGAGACAAAGCAAGACAGAGAAATCTACACTTTGAAACGTAATGGAAGGGGTAGACAATGAAAAACTAGTTATAATCGAGTTAAGATCAGAAAAGCAATGAGAAAATGTAAAACAACCCAAGAAAACATCAAGTCAACAAGAAAGAAATCCAAAATGGAGAGATGGTTCTTACTTGCCCCTTGAGGATGGAAATCAGCTTCAAGTTTCGCCTCAGCAACTGTAACTCAGTTCTTTTGGCTCTAACAGATTCTCGCAGTTTTGACGTAGTTGTCCATGCGTCATAGAGGCTTTGCTGTTGCAAAAACATGATGACCAAAAGATTTTCATCATACTATAACTAAAATGAAGATAATTACATAAACCATAAGTAACCTGAGAAAACAACAGGACAGTTAAAAAATCAACTGTCATAGAGAAATAACAATGCAAAAAGATAAAAAATGAATATTAATCATGTCAACAATTAAAACATGAAAAATCTCAATGCAAATCTTATTTCTGCTGTTTCTCCTTTCACAGACATCAATATTTAATCAACCACATCTGTAAGCTCTGATTGCCTCTAATTGATCAAACTGTTACCAATATAGTAAATGCCTTCTTTGACTCATTCCCCAGCAAAAGAACATCAGCAATTGATGAGCCACTGTCTTCCTCATAGACATGTAGCTTTCTTGACTTTCAATCTTAATTTGAAATCAAAATTAAATGACCTCGGTCTCTCTCTCAAGGCTTCTGCATTTAGAGTGAAGGAAAATCCCATTCAAAGCAGTCATGTAGTCTCTTTTCATCCCTGATCGATCATTAAGTTCCCTCTTCAATTCTAGATCTTCGTCCGGTCATCAAAGACTACTATGATATACTTTTTACAAGCCAAAATGAGTATCTCATATGGAAAAGCTGTTTATCAAGGGGAAGAAAAACTTGTTTCCAATCAATTATTCAGTTTTTGAGATTTCATATCTGTTACGTGAGAATTCAAAATAGTTAACCCAAACATGTAATCCTCCAGCACTTCACCAATGCTTCAACTTCTCTCCACTCAACATGATCAATCACATTTTAAGCTGCGAGACAACTCTTACATGCTGCTTGCACACAATAACAGAACTGCTTCTAACCATTAAAAGCAATTATAATCAATCAAAAGTCAGAACAAAATAACCGAAAAGCTAGAGTGCCAAGCCCCCTCAAGCAGAAGTGGCCTAGTGAGTCCAGTTCTACCAAGAACATCCAGTTCTACCAAGAAAATCACTGTCTGTGTTTGCAGCGTGGTATATAATTCAGCTCACCATTTTGTTTGTCAAGGTTCTTCTTGAGTTTTGAACTTAAGTTCTGAAATTCAAGGTAGTCACTGCAAGAAATACTACATGAAGCCAGGCTACGTTCGCATAAATTTAACATAACACAAATCCATAATATACAACTCGCAAAGTTGTCAAGGACACAAGCTGCACTCTTGGCTATAACCCTTATACCGTCTGAGGCATAAGGCACAAAAACAAAACGATTGCCCGAGTAAAGTAAGGTGCAACACGTATATGTATATTTTGCATTTGTGACTGTGTATATACTTAAGATATAAATAATTATAATAATAAACTCTAAACAATAGTCCGGTTTATCTTACAAAACATGCAAAATTTACTTTTACTTTTGTTAGCCAATATGCATGATTTCCTTAAAGTCTCGTGTCTATTGTTAAGTACTCAATAATTAAGAAGTAAAAAGTTTGATATTATCCCTTTTTTGCTAGTAATGTATTCTTAATGAAAAAAATAAAATAAAATAACTTCAATCAAAAGGTTTTTTTTTTTGTACCTACCGCCTTAGAACAAAGAGCGTCTAGGTGCACCAGACACGTGGCTAATCAAATGCATCTCACTCAAAAAGATCTAAGAAGCTTTTGTTGTCTGATGCCAAGGTGCAGCGCCTAGAGGCACACCACAACACTAATAACGGACACTCCCATAACAAAAAGAAATCTTAGCTATAATCCTTTACCCATGATGGTATGCAACATTTACTGCTGCGGGTTGTACAACCAAATTATTGTAAGGGTGAATTCCTACCTGTGTTATAATAATAAAGCATGCAAAATTGAAGCAAAAAAAAAAAAAATCGACGGTAAAGTAGCATACATCAAGCAACTATACTGCTCAATCGCAGGACGAGAGAAATTCAAAGTCAATTCTTAGACATACCTCTGCAGTAGACCTCTGGGAAGACAGAACAGCTTCTGCTCTAGCATTAACAAAACGCCACTGCAACAATCGATTATGAAGTAACCTCAATAAATGAGCATCCGAAACCTTGCTCTCCCCAATCTTACCCATCCTAATAACATCCCCAGCAAAGCTCAAAATCGACGGTGTGTTTACCAAACTACCAACCAACCCGTTCCTCAACCTAGAGGGACTCATTCCTCTCAAAGGAGACGAAGTTGAGGGCGCCCCAAGCTTACTCGGTGATGCAGGCCGAAGAGGCCCACGAATTGGCGATAATTGTCCTCTTCTGTTCACTAAACTTTTCGGAGACGACATAGGACTATCAATTCTGAGCTTGTCTGGTGCAATTACCTTAGACTGCGCGGTATTTTTCTTAGAAACCGGCAAGCCGGGATCAGAGCGGCGTAACCGATTATTTGTCTCTTTCCAAAACCGAGCCGGGACCATCAAACCCTGAAGCCCAAGCTTAACGTCTCCATTACCGTTACAAGAACTTTCTAGAGCTCCTGAAGTACTACCAGAAGAAACACTTTCTGTATCAGAAGCCGCGGGATCACATTGAGCCTCAGATCCAACGGCCGTTAAATCTCTATTATCAATCTTGGAATTTTGTAGTGCCCCAACTACATTGCCGTTAACAGATCCATTTAATCTCTTCCTCTCGTCGGTGTAATCCACGCTTCTACTCATCGAATCCGGTTGCCTTAACCTCGCCGGCCACTGCTCCGTCTTTGAATTCTCCGTTTGATCTGCTCCTCTGCCCGGAGTTGTTGCTGCCGTTGGCTTCCGCCTCTCCGGCGTACCTTTTCTTGCCGCACTTGGAGATGGAGATTGTTTAGCTTTGCTAAACTGATAGGAAAACAATTCTCCCTGAAACGAAACGGATAAGCTTCTCATCGAAGTGCAGAACAACTCCTGGACAGCGGATAATTCGCCATTGTTATTGTTTTTGTTGTTGTTGTTGTTGTTGTTGTTACCATTACTACTTCTGAAACCCATAGAATTATTAGGACGCGGCGTTACCGCCCGTCTTCGTTCCACTGATTGCGACCGCTTAATAGCCAATGGAGTCGAATGCTTTGGCGTCGTAATGTTCGTCGAGTGAGAAGTCCTCGAAACCAACGGCGACGGACACCGTTTGGTGGAAGCCCCGCAAGAAGAAGATGACGATAATGATGAAGTGGAAGAATTAGAAGAGGATGACGGCGAGGACAAATAACGAGAGGTCACTTCTCGGAATTTTAGCCGGCGTGGAGCCATGGCATTGTCAGGGTCGGAAGGCAATAATGAAGGCCATGAGGGCTTTTTTTGTGGCTGTGGCCCTCCTCCGTTCTGTTTGGGGTTTACCGTGGCGGACACTGCAGCTACCATTGCGTACACTCACAAATCAAAATTAAATTCCACAAACTGATGGATTCTTTATTCTCACTCTCTTCCCAAACCCTAACCGTATCTATTACAACCCCCCGAAAAATTCACCTCCAATTTTTTTTTTTTAAAAGAGGAAAATCAGAGTCATAGAGTTAATTAAAAAAACTTACAGAGATTAACAGATTTTCCATTTTTCAACATTAAAGTTGGAAGTTTCTGAGAGGGAAAAAAAAAAAAAGAAGCGCCTAAAACAACCATTATCGACGAGGACGAGGACGAG
Source organism: Adansonia rubrostipa (assembly GCA_038381775.1). NCBI lineage: Eukaryota > Viridiplantae > Streptophyta > Magnoliopsida > Malvales > Malvaceae > Adansonia > Adansonia rubrostipa. The sequence continues at coordinate 18,685,075 of JBBYHM010000019.1, read as the reverse complement.
AACGTTAGAGGAAAAGCAAGAAAAACAAAAAAAGCAGTGAGAAGTGAAGGGGGAGGGGGAGGGGGGACTGTTTAGGCGAGATTTGAGAGCATAACGGTCGTAATGGGCATTTTTGAGCTTGCGGGTTTTGGGGCTATAATAAAAAATAAAAGATTTTTTTTATTAACATTAATTAGTTTTTTCTTTTTCATAATTTAAGGCGGAAGAATATTATACTCGCGGGATTCGATGTGGTGATAGGGAAGTCGCGTGAATGAGTGGCAACGTGTGCAGCTGAGGGTAATATTGGAAAAATATTACACGTGGAAGCGAGTTTTGTGGGGGATATTTTTAGGAGAAAAAGTAAAGAAACGGTGAGAAGAGGACTGTGAAATCTTCGTATGGACGTTTGGCTTACGTAACGATGCCCCCAATTTAAATTATTTTTAATTTTAGAAGAAAATTGAATTATTTATTATTATAAATTATAAGAGCAAAATTAACCGTTCATGTTTCCTGTCCAAATTGGGACAAGGGATGACTAGTCAAGTCCACTATGAAATACTACCGACAGTGATAATTTCACTTTTATTTGAATTTATTTTTTATGAATTATTTTCAAGATATATTTTTCATATTCTCGGAATGTCCTCAAGACCATTAAACTCAAACTAATAAAATTAATAAAGAAATAATTTTATTAGATATATTATTAATATATAATTTTATATAATATTAATCAATCAAATAATAATATTTTATTAATATATAAATATAAAATTTTAAAAATTTAAAATTAAAATAAATAATTATATTTATTATATTTACTATCGATATATAAAATTATATATTAACAATGCTTTGTACCAATCGGACTAATAACCCATGTCAGTATTTCTGATGACATTATTATAAGCTTGATAAATTTATCAATGCATTTCCTTTAACAATTTCTTTTCTTTTCCTCGAAGTAATTTACAGAAGGTGAGATGCTGAATTATTGAAAAGGAAAAATAAAATTGTTTTAAGATATTTTGAAAGTTATTTAATGTTATATTAAATGCAATAATTTAAAAATTACTTATTATTTTTAATATATTAAATGTAAATATTATAATATATATTAAAGATTTGATTAAATAATGTTTATAGATATTGGTTAAAAATTTTTTATTTAATGCAATATTTTTTTAAAGAATTCAAGAAAGTATAATTTATTAATTATATATTTATTTCATTTAACATAATCTTGATCTGCGCTGCTATATTAACTATAAAAAAGTACATCATTAACAAAATCTTTAGTTAAGATATATGAGAGCTGTAATAATAAAAAGAAGAGGCTAAACTTGGTTTTTCTTTTGTTTGAAGAGAAAAAAGAGCTAAGACTTTAGTAAATCTCGGGCATTCGAAAAAGAGAAAATAAAATAAAACAACCATGAGATATTTTTCCATTATTTGCACATAAATCAGCCTTTTACAAATGAAAATGAAATTAACTGGGATGTAATTATAAATAAGACGTATGAGTATGAAAAAATTATATATGTATATAGCAAGTTATTAGCGTCACCTTTAACTAAACCCTAACCAAATTTTTGAAGAGCTTCTAAAGGAGAAGGTGACTATTATTCCTCCTCTTTGTGTTTTGAGTTCTTCTTACTCCACGTAACTTTATCCTTAGCTTATTCTTATGTCCTTGTCTTGTCAAAATCTTAGCTGCTTTGAACTCAAGTTTTGCTTCATAAAGTGAAAAAAATTAAAAAAATAATTAAAAAAATTAATGGAAGAGAAGAATGAGAAAATGAAAAATATACCTTTTATTTATGTTATTGTACTAGGTAGGAAAAAAATAAATATGGAAAAATTAATTTTTTTATTATATCCATTAAAAGTTAATACTTAAAAATATTTTAAAAATAATGAGTAATATTATAAATATATATACGTAACTCATACCACTTTCATTTTCTTTTATCTTTTTTTTAATTCGAAATATTAATAGGTATAAAAAAATAATAATTTTTAATTTTTTTCTCTCACTTTTCTTTCCGTACACCAAAAATTAATTTTCTTTCTAATTTTTCGCCCCCTATCCATCATTTTATTTTTCCATCCAACTAAATACACTCTTAAAATTTATTCGAGTGTATGATTTAAATCCAAACATTTGTAACTTTTTTTCTTTACCTATGAGTTGGAAGCTCATCTGTACAAAAAATTTTCAATACCTCTAAGTTTAAACTATCCCACTATGAGCTAGTTTCGGATTCGAACATTATAACATCTTTGCATGTTAATTTTGAATGCAATCAATAAATTTTTTTTCTCTATCACTTTGGATTGAGCCAACATAATTATTTATCCCTAAATTTGAATGCACCAAAAGAATCTTTGTTATCTCAAAAACAAAAACTCTAATTCCCAGCTTAAATCCTCTATCTATTACCTTAATTATGCTCTAACCATTGTATTATACGTCCGCTAGGTATAAATCATAGGCATTAACGTTGCCCACCAATCATTTTTCAACCATTAAGCTGCTAATACAAAGTAATCAATTTTTTTTCCATTCTCACGCTTTCACATTATCACTACTTGGTAGGAAGGATAAAGAAACGAAGGAAACATGATGGAAGGAAAAATTACTTTCTTTGTTTGTTATGAAAAAAAAAAAGATAAAGAAAAGAAAATAAGGGAATTTGCGTATTTTATTTACCCCCAAATTTAATCATTCCAAGTGCGAAAGTAACTTAAATTAATAATTTTATGTGCAATTTTACACTTAATCTTATTTTTCTTCTATTTATATTAAACACAATAAAGAAAATTTAAGGCATCTTTCGTTCCTTTTTATTGTTTTAATTATTAAAATATTGCAAATTTAGTGAATTTATATATCCACATGAATTGCACACTTTCACCAACTTGCAAGCTGCTTGAACAAATGGAAAAAATGGTGGTTGACAAAGCTAAGAATTTTTATTTTTATTTTTTTAAGCTACTCCTATATCACCGTTTACTAGATCTAACAATATTTAATACGATTACATGAATACGATACGTATAAAGTCAAAAAAAATGACATAAATATATTCTCAAAATTTATATAATATGAATTATAAATGTATCAAAATTAATATAAACTTAAAAAACTTTAAACACGATTATGACAAAATAAAATATGCGAATATGACATGAATACAAAAATTATTAAATGTACCTTTACCCGACTCCCCATGCTTGGCTCGATTTTGGCTCATAATTATTTTCTTTCCTAGTAGTTTTAGTTGGCAATTTTCTATTTTCAATTCCCAAACTTAAAACTTAATTCTTTGTAAGATGGAAAATGTAACCATCAATTAAAGTTAGATCTAACCTTAAGTCAAATGAAGTAAAATTAACCATTAATAACACATTTTGTTGCTCAAGATATAGGGGCTAGCAATAATTACAAATCATAAACAAGTAGTTTAATACTTTGATAATAAATTGTTTGTTAGGCAAATACTAAAGATTTTTTAGATCTTTTTGGAGAAGAAAATGTGATTGTCAATTAATTAGGCTACATTCTAATTCCTTAATGACAAGATTTTGATGTGTGCATGCGTCTGCGTTAATCAATTAACTTGACTCACCTAATTAATATATAGAAAGTTTAGATAGTTTCTTGATTAAAGTAATTAAAAAGTTTATGAACTTTACCTAATTGAGTTTTTATATTTTTATTATATCTTAAAAATTTGTAATATTTAATTTGAATTTATATTCAAATAAATCATTAATTTAATATAAAAAATTTATTTAAATACAAACTAAAGTTAAGCTTTGTAGAAATACAATAAAAATTCCATAATTAAAAAGGTGATAAGATTTGAGGCATTTTAGCCTACTCATGTTTTCCAGTTGCAGCCTGGAAAAATATCCAACAATTTACGCAATATGAACCCAGTCTTCTTCTTCCACCCCCCCTCCCCTTTTTTTTAAATGTGGTCCTAAAGTTTTTGTCTATGCATCACTCAAAGAATCGGTCATGAAAAACAAATGTGATTCGATGAACTACACACAAAGTGAAAAATTGAGAAGAGGGCAAAATTTCCCAAAAATCTGCAAGTCAGAATCACACTTTTGAGGAGGCCAAGAACACATGTTTTTAGGCCCTCAAGTTAAATTCCATCAAAAAGGACCACCCTCCCCATAAGAACAACCAACTTTCCTTCTCTGGCACTCAATTTCCTTTACATCTCTCTTCTATTATGTTACTGTCACAAAAACAAAAATTCAATTATATTCCAATTCTTATCTTCCAAAGCAATATCGATAAACCCGTTCGATACTTAATTTTTTATATTTTGTTGGTGTAAGAATTATTAAATTTTAATCGTTATAATATATTATCTCGTTTTATAAAAAAAATTGATAAAGTAAAGATTAACCTTTATTTTTATAAAGTTAACAATTCAATTCAATCTTGACTAAATATGAATTGTTTTTCTGACAAGTATATTTATTAAGGAATTGGTTTTAATTAGGAAGGAAGAGATAAGTACTATAATTAGTCACTTCAAAGAAATTATTCATCAAGTAACGGGGAATAATTATGACATATGATGAGGAAGAAATTTCTTTTATCAAACATTACTCATGACAAGAAATCATTCTTCCAATATGAAATTGATGCTTAATTATCCGATTTTAAGTGAATGAAAAACTAAGCTGAATTATGTCCTTTCCTTGGAAGTGTTCTCAAGTACCCTGTCCAAATTTATACTGTTCTATTGGTTATTTGCTAATGCAAGAAGAGAAGGGCTAAAAATGCCCCCACTTCCCAACATAAAGAGAAGCAAAACACCTCATAGGTTATCATTAGCCAAAAGCATCGATCTTTTTCTAAGATGCTTCGTCCCATACTGCCCATGTCGAAGTCCCTCTTCCCCTACTTTTCCCTCGGTGCTTTTATAATGTGGGTATTCTTGTTCTCGCTGATCTACCTCCTCTCTGTCCCACGTTTCCTGACCAACTTTCTCTTATATTATTTGGATTAGAAATCAATATTGAATAGAGATATATATCTAACATAACTATATCCAAATATATATTAAAATATAAATATTTTAAATACAAATATCAAACTCAAATATTTAAGAAAAGTAAACGATCTTTGTAACATAACCTCTCTCTTATTTCTCAGGCTTCCAGGTTTAGGTGTTTGAAGCTTTTATGGTAGATTGGTAGGCCTGCCATTTGGGCGGTGATAAAATTATCAACAAGATTCAAAGATATCAAAAAAGTTGAATTGTGAATCCTTCATGCATTAACCCCACAAATATTAGAGAAAAAAAAGGTAATTACACCAAATGGATAACATGGCGGAGTTTTCCAACTTTCATGCTTGGAATAAGAAGTGGGTTATTTTTAATCCGGGAGAATATCAAAACGAAATCCCAATTTCATGAAACCAAAGCCAGAGTTGTGCTTTTATGTCCGCTGTTATCATATCACAGCTTAATGATACTATTGCATGCAACAGAAGCAGAAAATATTTGGAATTTCATTTTTATTTAACAAATATAAAAAAAAAAGTTATGCTATAATTGATAGAAATCCTGACAGATTGAAACCCATAATTAAGGTTAACTCCACAGATTTTTCTCTCCAGTATTTAGAAATAATAATTGAGAATCCAACAGAAGAGGGAGATTTACAGTTCCTTCCAACAAGACCATGCACTAAAATATCAGTTAAACATAATTATATTTTAACAAAATCAAGGTTGTTTGGTTTCAAGGAAAGTTCTGGAAAGCCAAAAACAAAAAAAAAAAAAAATTGCATTTAATGGGGATGGGAAGTTATCAATATGAATAAGCAATTTTGGGAAATGATTGACTAAGACAGCGCATGGGCATAGAGTTTAATCTCTTTGGTCAGAACTGATGACATCTGTCAAAGACCTATCGGCCGCCAAAGATGACGGTCACTTAAAAAGATCGAAACTTTATTAGCAAATGATGAGCAGAAGAGGATCGAAAACGTCCTGCCTCGAGCATCACTTCATTTTTATAACCGGAGTTAAAAGTTACTAATTAATCCTTATGTAAGTTAGTGTTGTTTAAACTCAAAAATATGGTAGCTGAATCTATGGGCAGAGGTCCTGGACATGATTTATTTATGGGCCCAATTGCTTTGGCGATTATGATATCTACTTTCCACTTTGCAGAAGGCATAAGCTCAGAAAAATCAGTGACTTGTTGCTAATTTTTTATCATTTCCATTAAAGCTGTTGGGAGAAAAGAAGTTGGCACTTGGCACTTAAAGCTAGCAAATTTTCATTTGTTGTGAGATGTTGATTTGATGGGTCAAAAGTGTTTTTCTTTGGAGGTAAAGGATTGGATGATACGAGGCGAAAAAGAATAAGAAAAATGGTAATGGCAATGAAATTAACTTAAAGAAGAAGAAATATGTGATTTTTTGTGTTATAGTCAATGAAGTTGGTGATATAAACAATGCCACTTTCGTTGGCTTTCTGATGAACTTTGGTTGTGATTTGGTCACCCTCTCTTTTGTATTTAACTGAAAACCACCATTCCTGGTTAGCTTTAGTCATTGGGTTAAGCAGGTCGGTCCAATCATGATGGCACCATGATTCTTTTCCATCCACGCTTTATGCTTGTTTTCTGATGTTTGCCTGGTAGCTCAAAGTGCTCAGCTCCAGTAACACTCAAGCAAGTTGGCATCAATTTAATGTATCGCTAGTCAAAATGTTGCCTCCATAAAAAGCGAGTTAACACTTAGCTCTACACATGCAAAGTAGGTGAAATATTTAAAGGGTTTGTCGAGCATGGGATTTCAAGTGTTTCTTAATGATTGCTGATTAAGTAGTAATATAAGCAAAAGTAAAAATGGATTAGCTAAAGTTGAATACATGGAGGAAGCTCAAATTTAACTATGGGGGAGTCGATGACTCTGCCTCTAAGTGAAATTCGGAAGCAGCTTTAAGTAGGACTCAAAAGAGTAAATCCAGTGAGTAAAATTGGAATATTTTGATAAAATTTCAAGATTCACATTGCTTCTTAAGTCATCAATCTCTCATGACCTCAAGATTAACTGAGGTCCAATTTCATCCCAGTTCTCAACTGATAGTTTCCTGTTCATGCCTTTCAACTGTATCTTATCATTTATGGTAGAGTTGAGCCGAGTTGAAAACTCGAAATTCAATCTTCTTTGTAAAATTACCAAAAGATTTTACCACAGAAGAACAAGGAAATTGTATTGTTAGTAAAAACAGAAAAAAGCTCTGGATAATAAAGGAACTGACATCAAATCAGCTAGTAATACACAGTACTAACATGGGTTCATGATTTCATGCAATGATTATTGCATTGAATATTTTAGTTACTCCATATTATGGGCTGCATTTAGCACAAATGGGGTCCTTATAGTACTAAAGACAGGATGCATGTACATAGTTTATGAAGCAAAAGAGTATATTATCTCATGAAACAGTTCCAAGGACATCTAAAGTGAACGAGGTGAAAAACATTATGCCGGTAAAAGAGTACTTGAAGTACAACTTTTGGCGCTGCCTGATGACCTTTGATAATTTAGTAGTCAATAATTTAAGAAACCAGGCAAAAACGTTCATGGAATAGCTTGGGGGTGCTTTTAATAGAAGAAATGAGGACAGCGGTGCATTCATCATAATGGGTTTTTTGTTACAGAAAGGAGACAAAATTTCATTTTCAAAGCTATGCTGCCCAGCTGACTGATGAGGCAGAGATGTCAATTCAAGATGATGATTAATGGTTGTTGATGTTCAGTGAAAAGGAAAATTACAGCTAATAGTTTGAGAGATCACATTTCATCTCAGGTTTGCTTTGCCCAAGCCCTAAATTGGGGGAACATCAATCAGCAGCTGTTACACACTTTTTTCCTGTTGTTTCTTGTTGCATTTTGATGGTAATAATATTATGTTGTGCAAATAGATATGCTAATTATGGCCCAAGAGAAAGGAGATTAGACCTATATTACATTGATTACAGTGTGTCTTAAGTATGGGCGACATGATCAATACGAGTATATTTAATTTTTTTTAATTTTTTTATTTATTTGGACAGTTCTTAAATATCATATCCTCACATCTATGTTTAAAAATGTATAAACACAAATGTCAAACGTGAATTTAAAAAAAAAAAAGAAAAGTCAGAAATAATGATTAGCCAAAAATAAAACTTAGAAAGCATGCGAATAAGCTAGTTATTTCTTGACAAACACATTCATGCATCAACTTAAACTGCATACATAGGCAACTTGAAGTTATTTGTCTGGGTACAGGATATTAACTTAAACTGCGTACATAGGCAACTTGAAGTTATTTGTCTGGGTACCGGATACTTAAAAAAAGCTGGTAAAAATATCAGATGTATACAGATTCATCCGATCATAGATATGATATTTTAAATGGCTAAGTGGAACCACCATTCTTGGGATGAGCCGGAGGTGAAGGTTTTGGTATATACGGAATAAGAGGACTACCATGTTCAATAGGACCAGGTTTTATAGCTGCCTTCGAGCTTGGAACCGGATTAATGGGATGGTAATCTTCAAGATCCACGTTGCTCTTATTTTCATTGCTTGGATTGTATCCATTCCCCTGCAATTTCAGAAGAAAAAAATGTCTCAAAATCCAAAAAGAATAGAAAAAGTGCTACAGTTGATTTTGGCCATGTAGTAAATGTACCTTCAGCTTCCTACTTGTTCCTCTTATACTCGTAAAATCACCATGCTGGGAAAACTCCATACCTGGAATTACATTTAAGAAGCTGGTCGCATTAACATATAGAATCATTGATTCCTACAATGATATGTATATGTGTCTGTGTGTGTATATATATATATCTGGTTGCTGCTATTTTACTAGACTTATCAATACGCTGCATTAGTTTTAGCAACAATAATTTAACTTCATGTAAGCAAAGAAGAAGACATTTTTGAGTCAGTCAGTGAAGAAGCATTGCTAGTATTAGTACAGCACCGAATTGACTTGACATGCAAGCTGCAATTTAAGCTATAACATTATTAGCATGATTTATAATGACCCAACCAAAGCTTATAAGTTTATCAAATAGTTAGATATTATGAAGGAAATAGACCAATAAATCGACTATAGCCAACAACCCAATAAAGGATGAGACAAAACAAAATTTCTCTCCGCAAACAGTGCATCATAAAAAAAGAGTTGGAGGTGAACAGAGCTTGAGAATAAAGAATTTGAGACAGTTGACCAAAATTATTGACATACAAACAACATAACAAGAAATGGGATGTCGTCAGGTCACTTTCTGTCAATGCCAACAAGCCATGCTCGGCTTGTATCCAAAAGTCCAAAACAAATTGCTTAGGTAGAACTCTCCGGGTTCAGTCACCAGAGTGGTACATTAAAGTAATTCATAATTAATGAACTTTTTTTCCCTCAACAAGCAAAACTGGAGTCATCTTAAAACTCTTCTGAAATACAAAGTGTACAAGAAACTATATGAAATTCAAATCTAAAGTTAGGAGTAATTTGATAATATCAGCCAGATCATAACAGATAAAGTAACTGACATTTCAGGTTTAATGCAAAGTAGTATGCTTCAACTAAAGCTAACATCAGAAGGTAAAGAAACCATGCAATAACACTATCCTCCAGTGCAGCAGTTATCCATTTTCCAGTTATGAACGAAAACCTAGGAATTTTGTCTTAGATGAAAAATGAAATATCTAGAGCACCAATTAATCTAAGTGAAAAAAAAAACCAAGTTAAAACATTTACCAGGAACAACGGAGGAGCTGTTGGAGAAGGTAAAGACAAGCAAAGCTGTCCCGATCACAAAGAAGAAAACCCAAATCCCAGAAACCTTCATAATGTTAATGTTATTGCCAGATTACTATTTCCCCTCCAAATAGAGAATGTATTCGTCTTTTTGCAATTACACACTCTCGAAAATACCTCTCAAAAAACTCCTAAATATGCCGCAACTTAGCGCATGAACATTTTTTCTCACCACCAAGATATATTAAAAAGAAAAAAAAAAAACCTTGAAATCTCAGCTTTCGTCACCCCGGATTTCGAAGAACTTCAAAGTCGAGCAGAAAACCCGTGGAGATAAGGAGATGAAGGTGGGGGTGACTAACTGTCTAGTCACTAGTGCCTATGAACGGCCCATGCCATGCCTTTTGATGAACAAGTAGATATATTTATAAATATATATATATATATATAAATATTCTGAAACTTTAATGGTGGGTAAGTGAATAATAAAAGAAAGCATGTGAATTTCATTGTCTGATTCATTTCTCATGGCTGTAGGGTTGCAGAGAAGGGAGTAATTGCCATTGCTTTTGCAAGGGGGGAGGGGAATAATGTGATACAGTGATGAATGAATGAAGAGACTTTAATGCGGCAAAAGAAAAACAATAAGATGTGTGCTGGAATTCGAGCCTTCGGGCACGTTTATGACTATCTATGGAACCTCTTCAGCCGTTGTATTGTGCCAACTGCCATGCACTTTGTTTTTACTGTTTCAAGCCACCGTTCGCTTGCCCTACCGTCTCTGAGACAGAGATCGACAACAATCGACCTTGCATGTTGGATTTATCATTACAAGTAATACATAATTGACACAGCCCAATCCGGGGGTGTAGCTCATATGGTAGAGCGCTCGCTTCGCATGCGAGAGGCACGGGGTTCGATTCCCCGCACCTCCAGCTTGAAGCAACCTTTTTGGGAACTGCATTGCAGTAGATGAAATTAGGGCTTAGTACATCAATGGAAATTTCTTTTGTTATATAATCGATTGCTTCAAACATAAGGAAAATTGTTCGTTCGACAATTATTTTTAACGTTTGCACATGCTTACATTATACGCTTAGCTATATCCTAACTAATAAAACGGAACACAGCTTTTAACATCTGTACGATAACTCTTTATCATAACACTAAAAGGAACTCTGCCACACCATCTTCAGACAAAAGATATTATAAGTTTGCTAAGATGATGTTTTAAATGTTATTTTCGGTGTCCGAAAGAAAAACATGTCCAGCCAGTGAAGTCTTTAGGTTCAAGGCCCATGGAATAATTTTCAAAAATAGTGGAAAGCAGTCCAATCTAGTTTTATTTCTCAATGGGCAGCAAAGACAGGCTTAAAGCCCATAATCAAAATTTTCATTTTGAGTGGTGCTTGGGTGTTATAATAATCTTGTTTAATTTTCGTTTATTTGTGCTGTAATTTGTTTAAGCCATTTTGGAAACGAGAATTAAAATGAACGTCGAATTTTCAAGGGTTAAGTAGGGGTAAGATTGGAGATTTAATTGTGCTTGAATTCAGAGAGTTTAGTAGTACATTTTTTTTATTTGAACTGAAAATCAACAGGGGAAAAATCAAAGAAAAAATAATCATAAGCTTTAACATCAAAACTTATATTATTAGAAATTCAAATCACATCACAATTCATATTATCCGGCCTCAAATAAATATTTAATATAAATATATTTAAAACTTTTATATTTTTATATATATTTAAAAGATCATCTTCCTCTAAATTTTAATACTTTTAACGAAATTAAAATATGTCAATCACAACTTTATGGTTTAAAAGCTGCTATTAAATGACATCAGTTGCAAGGAATAAGAAAAAAAAAAATTATTTGCTTGCGATCGATTCAATATGATCCAAATTCCAAAGCAGTTGCACACTAATCATCGAACGTTTAGATTTTAACAGTATAATAGCCCTAACATTTTGGAATTGTCTGTCCATACAATATCTTTGCAAGTAATTTTAACGGAAGCTTTCAGATTTAATGACATAAAAAATACAAGAAATGGAACATCAAGTTCTCCAATCTGCAAGTTCTACCCTTTTTTTTTTTTTTTTTCGGTTATTGGATTGTCTCATTCATTTCTTAAGGTGAGGGAAACAAGCATAGATGTCAGATTTTGGGTGCTTTGCTTCGGCATGTTCCCTGCACTTCACCTCTGATGTGGTGCATATGAATGTCCGCATGCAAACCTTGCACTGCAACCACCAGCAACTCTCCATCAATCAGAATTCAGAAAAACCTCACTGAAACCTGGTTCTCAGCTACTAGGATTGAAGAAGGAATAACAAAGTGCTACGACATGAAATTAAACTCCCACAACCATAAATCCTTCAGAAAGCATAAAAGAAAAGGAAAGCTGAAATTTACCTGATTGGTCATGGCTTTCTTGTTAGATTCCAGCTGGCTACCTAGATCACATTAAAAAAAAATGCTAATAGTCAGAGCTTAAGACTGAAATTTCAAGGCGTAAAAGTTAAGTAACGACGATAAAAAAATCGTTTACCTTTGGCGGGTTTGTGCTTCTCCATGTTTTGCTCACGAGCCATTTTTGACTTCTGGCCATTGCCTCCACCCATGGCGGCTGCTTCCAGTCGATCTCTCAGCCCTCAAAGACAACAAAGAAGTTTCCCGAGAAAGAGAAGGAAAGATATGGTTTTCGTTTAACAAAATCCCCAAAACAGCTTGAGAAAGGACTTATATAGCAAACTCCACTGTGTAAAATGGGAACCAGAACTCTTTTGAAGCGCTATATTCTTTTGCCACTATACGCAAATTTACTGGCCATATATATATATAGCGGGACCTGGTGACTGCTGGTGCTTAGATTTCATATTTGTTCAAATCCCATCATTATTCAGCACTTTTAAGAACACTAGATTAGATTCATGATCTATGGTTTAAACCATTATATTGAAAAGGAAAAGTTTTTTGATACGATATTAAAAATTAGTTGTGATGCTAAGATTAGGTATAAACAGTACCCAAATATAAGATGAAGAGATAAGGGAGATGGAATGTGGAGTGGCCGGCAATGACCGGCCCCTCATCCAGAATTCTAGATAATGTAAAACACCATGTTAATTAGTCAACAAAGGCATCTGGTTAATTAATGTAATGAACAGGCAAACAAAATAAGCAAAGCTGCATGGCTTCATGTTCAATTTAGATGGGGGTTTATCAGGATAAGAAGCCTAGCTAGTGCTTCAACGTACAGCTGGAAAGCTCAGTATAATTTCGTGGTGCTTGCTGGAGAGGTCAGAGGGTTACCTGTATTTCATTCAGCCTTTCATAAAATCAGGACACAAAGTGGTGGACCCTAAGCCAACGGAGAAACCAGCAGCAATCAAGAGCTTCTTTGGAGCTTCCAATATTTTTTCCATTACATTTGACAAATTTCATGGAGGGCTAAGGTGTGTTGTTAGATGGGAGAGTTCTGGAAACTGGAGCAATCAATTCTCACATGTTATTGCTAGCTAGCTAAGCTCCCCAGTTAGGGGTTGGATAAATGCATGGAGGCATTTATTCCTTTTGACAAAGTCGGAATGTTTTGCAAAATCGAAGTCCACCCTTTTTATTTTATTTGGGGAAAGCAGGATTTTTTTTAATTGAATCCGCCCTTCTTTCCGAATTTCCGAGAATTAGTGGATTCAGTAACTTTGAACGTTATATTGTACGAAAAAGATAATAAAATAATAAAATAAAAAATATAATATGATAAAAATAAAGTAACACGATTTTAACATAAATATGTAGTCGGTTATCAAAATTTATACAATATAAATTATTTAATTATTAAAATTTATATAAATATAATATTTTAAATATAATTATCATATATAAAAAATATACAAATACAATAAATTTAATCATAACTTTACTTAATTTCAATATTCTCAAGGTGGGAATCAAATCCGTGCAGCGCATTCCCAAGCTACAATCTGGGTGGTTTTTTAGTTGGAAAGTCTACATTTTCGGTTCTCATTAAATTACTCCTGTGTGATTTATTGCATGGAAAATTAAAAAAAAAACAATGTTATAATCATACAGGTATTTGGAATATAAACAAGATGTAAATATCAGCGTACCTCATCAAATGTTGACCATGACCCTTTCCATTACTATCATTACTGAGGACGTAAACATTGACTTTATTCGCTTAAGTAATGTTTTGGATTCTGAAGCATCCTATATTGGGGTTCATGTTCATGGTTTTAAGCATTCTTAGTAATTTTTTATTTTGATCCCTGGGATTACGAAGCTCCCCTCCTTCGACTTCGGCTTTTCAGAGGCCAGGCTTGAAAGACATGGACTTGACGACTAGCTTCCCTTTTTCTTCAAGTGTTCACCGTAATTTTCTAAGACCAAAGGATAGTAAATTTAAGTCCTGCTCTAAGCCTACCATAGCCCATAATCCAGAGACTGTCGGATGGTGCATATTAGGCCCATTTACATGTATCCAGTTTACTAAGATCAATCTAATCATCTCCGAAGACCAAGAACATATTGACTTTGATCGGATAGCTCATATTCTTTTTAAAGTATAACATTCTATCACGTAAGGTCATGTTTCCTTCAGTCAACAAGAAGGGCAAAGTCATTCTTCTCCCTAAATTCTTTCCTCCAAACTAATTATACTCTTTAAATCCTTATTTCAATAAATTAATTACAAAGTTTTCTTTCATAATGGATGTTACAACTTTTAATCACTGCAAGCAATGAACATGAACACCATGGTTGTATATTTAATCATATTTAATCACTAAGATAAAGCACTCAAATGCTTTTCCCAAACTTTTAAGAAGAAAATTACTGAAAAGAGATAAAATCATCGTACAATTTGCACACAGCTGCGAGAGCTTAAATAAAATAAAATAAAAAAAGATTACTTGTGGGTTCCTTAAAGTTAACCATCATCATTTTGTTTTCCATAGTTTGACTTGAACCAATCTTTTGTCGACACGTGCACCCGTACACATATTTATGATTGTTCATGGGCAAACTCCAAAATATTATAATTCTTTAAAAAAAAAAACGTTTTCTTTTTTTTTTGCCCTTTAAGACAAACTACTGATTTTAATATCTATTAACTTTAACCCAAAAAGAATCACCTTGGCTAAATTACTAACGTCCATAATTTCAACAGGAATTAATATATAAGCTGCTACATATTAATAACTAACCTAATAGCCAAACTTGTCTTTGTTTCCATTTATATTATGACTTTGATATATCTATCTATATATATATAGGAATAGTTATATTGTTTTAATTTTAGAAACAAAAACATGAGATTGTCACTTATTTTTATTTTTAATTAATTTTTTAATATATTATAAGTATTATATTACTAATTTCATTTGTTAAATTTAAGAACTTTATTTTGATAGTAATTGAGATCATTTATATTTATAAAATATATAAGTGCGTTGAAACTTTAGGATTAAATTCCTACGTCAACAATTCCCTCACTGGATATAAATTCAAGTTCAACTCTTAAAATGAAATAAAAGCACTATCTTCTCCTGTCATTTCTTTATAGGATAAAAAACCTGGGAGAGAAAAATATATATATATATACCACGTTAAAACTTATAACATGCATCAATAATCTTTAGTTTTGCATTTTTTGCGTAGAAAAAAAGAAAACCGAGAAAAGCATGATTAGGAAACCCAAGCCCAAGAGACAAAGACTTATTGTTTTATTGTAGGCCAAAGCAGTTAACACAAGCGTACGACGGAGATTTATATTTAATGTATTAATAATATAATATTATTATTAAATTAAAATTTATTTATATTTATTTTTAAAGTTTTTTAATAAAATAATTTTTTATTTATTAATAATGGATGAAAAATAAAAACTTAAGATTAACTCAAACTGACGCCACGTCAGCTTCACTTTGGAGGCTTGTTTTCTAAGAAACAATAAAATACTGCGTGACTTTGCCAACGCTGCCAGCCAATTAAGGTTCCCACTTCCGTCCCCCATGAACTTTGTAAAAGCGATCCCATGTCAGCCGATTTGGATCGAGAAAATTGTTTAATACGAATATTACAACGTAAAAAATAAATAAAATATAATATTAAATATTAAATAAAATAAATATATATAAATTATATTAAAATTAATATAAATATATAAAACTTTAAATTTTATTATAATTTATAAAATTATATAAATATAATATAAATATCAAAATTATCTAATTGTCCTCGCAGCTCAAAAAGCCGAATATGCTTTGCTCTCTTCTACAAATATCCTTTCCCTCTCACCCGTTTCTCTCTTTTGTTTATATCTGTTTTTTTCTTTAGCGAGAAAAGTCTATCTATAGTTTATCGTTAAACCACTTTATTTCTCGTTAATCCTATCTTTTCTTTCTGTTTTAAGTCTTTGGGTTTTGAGTTTTATTTGTTTATCATGGGGATTATCATGGAGCTCTTTTTGACAGCTTTTATTGCTCTTGTTTTTTCTTTCTTAATAGCCAAGATTGTTTCTTTGGCTATGGGTGGTAATTCTGTTTCTGGGGTGGAGGAAAAACCTTTGATTGATGCTGATGATGAGACTGTTGTGGAAGAGTTGGAGTTTGCTGAGAAATTGAAAGTTCAAGGCATTGAAAGTGAAAAGAAAGTCGAATTTGTTAAGGAAAGTGATGATAAGGTTGATGTTTTTGAATCAGAACAAGCTGGAATTGATCAGGGTTTTGAAAGTGAAAAGAAAGTTGAATGTGTTGAAGAAACTACCAACAAAGTTGATGGATTTGAAGCTGGAGAGGGTGAGGTCGTAGAAATATTGAAAGTTCAAGGCTTTGAAAATGAAAAAGGAGTTGAATCTTTACAAGAAACTGCCGAGAAGGTCGAGGATTTTGAAGCAGAACAAGCTGAGTTGAAGCTTGTTGATATTCTTGTCGAAAAGAAGGCGGAGAAAAAAGAAGTTGAGGAAATTGGTGAAGAACCAGAGGCTGAAGACGAAACCAAATTGCAATCTGAAGAGCTTAGAATTGAAGAGAGTCAAACGAAGGGACCTAAGGAAGAAGAAAAGGAGGTGAAACTACAAGGTGATGATGACGATGATGATTGGGAAGGGATAGAAAGAAGTGAATTGGAGAAGGTCTTTGGAGCAGCCGCGAAGTTCATTGAGCACAAAGGAGATTTGGAAGCCTTAGGAAATGACGTTCAAATGGAACTTTATGGACTCTACAAGATTGCAACCGAAGGGCCTTGTCGCGAGCCACAACCTCGGGCTTTCATGCTATCTTCTCGCTCCAAATGGTAGCAAACTTTCCTGCATCTAATATTGACTATTTGTTGAGTTGATTTGATTTTTCTTACTTTCTTTTGTCACTATCTTTTTGGTTGGTGTGGAATTCTGGATGGTTAGACTTAACTTTCTAAGGTTTAAATGCCTCTCTTGTGTCATTGTGGATGCAAAAGATCAATAACCCAATAGACTAAAGAAACTAAAGTTTGTTAGTATGTCAGAGATACGTATCGTCTTCGATAAAAGTTTTATCATTTGTTAAAACCACCAACTTATATTTTTAAATTTAAAACAATTTAGAAAGCGATTACAGAATGAATTTAAAAATTGGAAATTGAAAAGTTTGAGAAAACTTAAGTTATGGGATGGTTAATAAGACGGATGGAAAGCCTATACTAACCATTAGAAGGGTTCAGTCGACAAATTTGAGCATTGTCTAGTTTTTTGTTCCTTTTGTAGATAATGCCTCCTATAACTATAGCTATCTGAAACCCAC
The DNA here is from genome assembly GCA_038381775.1 of Adansonia rubrostipa. Classification (NCBI taxonomy): domain Eukaryota; kingdom Viridiplantae; phylum Streptophyta; class Magnoliopsida; order Malvales; family Malvaceae; genus Adansonia; species Adansonia rubrostipa. Next base: position 18,667,479 of record JBBYHM010000019.1, on the reverse strand, counting down.
TTAAGAAAAATGTGGAATGACAGAAAATCATTAGAGTTCCTATAGTAGTCAAATTTGGATTGGCCATTTTAAGGGGGGAATTTTGTCGAACATGGAAAAAGTCGGAGTGTGAAACACGTTAGGGGCCTAGCCTATACCAAATTACACGGTATAGCTTGATTGGTAGCTATAATAACAGGGTTGACAGCTGCTATGTATGAGTGATGGACAGCCCTGCTTGCATTGTGCAAGGAATGCTTGGCAAAGGCTGGGGAACATGAACCCAGAGGCGGCTATGGAGCAGTATGTTGCCCTTCTTTCAGAAAGAGTTCCAGGGTGGATGGAAGACAATTCTGATGTGAGTCCCTTGCTTTTTCAGGGCGGTTACTTTGTTTGATTTCTTTAGTGACTTATGTTACTGAGAATATTTTTGGAAAATTTTATATTGACACAATTCTTTCTACAGGGAGAGCATAAATTTGAATCTGCAGTCCCAGGAGTTCCTGGTTCCATGGCTCCAGATATAAATTCATTTCCAGATCAGCAGACTGTTGTTACACTTGAAAGGTGCTCTGATGTTGGCAATCTTTGAGTTTCTTTTGTGCTCATGTCATTATTTATCACACCGAAAATTTTGAGTCGCTACTTTCATGTCTTGCAGGAATGCAGAATTGAAGTCTGCTACAGGAGGAGATGACATAACTGAAAGCACAAGCTTTGAGAAGCAGGTATCATTTTCATTTCCCCTCCTCCCTATGCGGCTTATGTAGAATGAAAGATGTAATGAATAAGTTCAATGCAAAAATCATTCTATGGGAAAATATGCGCACTGTATGCATTTATGCTCAAGTTATGAGTTTCAAATTGTTGACAAGCAAAGGACAATAAAGGACCTAAGTGTCTTGAGATTTGTAGTCATAAGTCTTAAAAAGGACATAGCTCTCTCTATTTTCATATTTGAAAATGTTGAATTCGAACAAATTTTGTCGTACTTCTGGAACTTAATAGCAAGTTAATAGCAAGTTTCTATCCAATTTTTAACTCAACATCTGTTATTGGTGATTCTCTAGTGGATAAATACTTATTCAAAATGTAAACAAGTTCAGTATTTTGTGTTCTTTACTGATCTGGGTAACATCTAGCACAGATGACAGAACTGTCTGAATTCTTATTTCATCGGAATGTTGCTTGTGGTCACAAAAATTAACTTATATATAACTTTATTTATTATGAAATTTCAGGCCAAAGACTGATTAGCATTGCCCCGACTTTATCTCCCCCAACCACAGGGGCCATTCTCCTGGGTTTGCTTGGTCAGAAACGATACTATATTCACCATCAATTATAAATATCTGTCTAGACTGAATAATCTGTTGTGCGCCTTTATATATATCCTGCTAGTAATCGACATTGTGTGGTTAAAAATAGTAACTGTTAATTATTGTATATTATGCATGTAAATAAAAGGTGAAGCACCCATGTTTCTAATAACTCAAATTTGCTGCCTGCTTGTCACCGCTCAAGTAAAAATGCTAATGTGTGCAAATTTACTTTTTAAGTTTGCCTGGATTAATGCTGCATCCTTTCTTTAGCTGTTATATTTTTCAAACTTTTACCCTTTTTCATTTGTACAAACCTCGTTATTCACTTTTTATTTTTCGTAAAGTATCTGTATCCGACAACTGAATTCAATGCATATTTAGATATGAGTACGAAGACATAACCCTTCAAGGATCTTTCAAATATTTGAAAATATTTTAAAGAAAATTGAATATATATGTAATATAGTTAAAGTAAACTTTTATTCTTTGACTCTAAACGTATATTAGTGGCTGCTGGGAACTTGAAATGACGTGAAAGAATGCCCAATATTGGACAGTTGCGTCATTATATGATTTATATTGGCAGAGACATATAAAACATGATCTTATTGCTCTTGTAGTAAAGTGCCCCACAAGGTTTAAATTGTGGAGGGAGGGGCTGTTGGTTTCTCCGCATTTTGTAAGCCTTTTTCGCATGCTTTATGTTGATTGGGAATATTGTAGTATTTACAGTGAGTAGTCTACTTCAAATTCTGGTAATTTAACATCAACCATGACGCTAAATGTCACAAAGTAGGACACTAGTTTGCTGAAGGTACAACCTATGATTTGTGCTTTTGACGTAATCCCAAGTCCTGTTCTGAATTAATAATACTTTAAAATTAACTTTCCCATTACCAGAGCCGCCTCCATATAACCAATATTTGCGGTCACTGGATATCCAAAGGTCTCGTCCATCCTACGACTCACACCACTCGAAAACCTTCCTCTTAGCTTTAAACAACAGAAATAAAACAAAACCAGACATAAACTAAACAAGTCCCCATAAAAACTGCAAGCGTGTCTTTCCATGACTCTCACTCAAATTAATTATAAACAAACTGTAAGAAAATGCTTAAAGAAAAAAGTGTTGATAAAAAAGGGAAAACGAAAAAGGTCGGAAAAAAGAAAAGTTTAAGAGTTCATTTAGGATCTCATGCAAAGTACGCAGATTATCACGTACATGTAAAAGATATATATTGTTTTTAGGGTTGAGAAAAAAATAGAAAAAATAAAAAATTGATGGGAATTTTAGTGTTTCGAATTTCAATTTGATTTTTATTGAATTCTACTTTATTTCAATTAGAATAATAATTAATTTTGTTGAATTCGATTTGATTTTCCATATATACGTTAAGGTCAAGGCCAAGGCCAATCTGCATGAGCACAGCTACCGAAGGGTGCATTTCTGGCGTGTGTTGTGTTCTACTCTTTTGGGTTATGGGGAAGGTTAGGAGGTACAAAGTATGATTTGAAAACGGTTTCTTGGGTTTTTAAACTTATATAAGAAACCGTTCTATGGCCTTGTTTGAAGAAGCCTTGACTCTGGCTGTTAAGGCCACTTGAAAAAAGGGGCTCAGCTTTGGCTTGGAAAAGCAAAACTCCAACAAACGAAATTATAATAAAAATTATTCAAAAAAATTAAAAAATTATTTTTCTATTAAAATTTACATATTTTTTATAAATAAATTTAAATAAAAATATTTTTATTAAATAATAATTTAAATATAAATAAATCAACTTTGAAAAAAAATATAATTTAAACCAATTCTATTCAAGTCAAGTTAAATAAGTTGTAAGACACACGTCTATTTTATTTTTTTTAATGGAAGGAGTAAAATAAAACCTATTAAGCATGCATCTATTCTGATTTTAAATATTTACTTTTAATTTTTTAAAGTTCAAAAACTATTCTTTTTCGATTTATCCTGTATTTCAACGTTTTATAATTCTTAAACTTTTAATATTTTAATTTATTTTTTAAAATTAAACGACACTAAAAAGCTGTTTAGTATAAATGAAAATTGGGTACACCTCGTGAAAAAAAAAAATATATATATATATATATATTATTTTAAGTAATTGTTCTTTATAAACAACTAATATATGAAGAAAATTTGCTATGTGGGTGAAAATGCTATAATTTGAGCTAATCATCAAAGAAGAATAAAATGGATGATTCGGCCACGTTTTATTCTCTCCATGATCATGGCTACCCAAAAGTTTTTTAGGTCCATAATTAAATGTTGAGTAGAAGCTGAGATTAGCGTGAAAAAGCTAGTTGAACACCTGTCTCTAATCAATCAATGGAGACCCTTACATGAAAGTTTATAATCATTTACTACATTCTTTAATATTAAATTTCTGATCACTCATTGAGTTTAGCAAATATTGTTAGTTGAGAATCTATAATGATATTATATTAAGAATTCGTTATCGGATAACCTCAAATATTAAAAATAAATATATTTATTCATTGATTCCATTATCTAATCACGTGGCCTAGAAAATACTCCATTATCTAATCAAAAACCATGTCTTTCTTATGAATCAAATGACTCAATGACTTGCATTCTAGTATTTAATTTAATTATTTAATGTATAATTTCTCTAATGAATTAACAGAATTTGAATCTTCTTTCTCATATCTTAAGGGTCTGAAAAAAAAAAAAAACAGTAATGACTTGATGTTTACATCTATGTAGAATTCTAAGTTCTCTTTTTAAGAGCCCTGCATTAGTTTACCTTGGGGTGGCCGATCCATGAGTTTCCACTATGGCACCATAATTGCTTGGATCAGACAAAAGTTGATGAGCCGCCCGCTTTAACCCTTGTCGGCATCCTGAACAAATGTGAAATTAGTGGACTCCCCATTATAACTCTACATATTATCATTGGTATCGAGGGTGGGATTTTGGGTGAAAAGGCAATGATAATCTAGAAGAAAAGTATAACATATTCTAATAATCGCCATTACTTATGTGTATAATTGTTGCAGCTGTACAAGTACTTTCTCTTTTCATTCTTCCCGATCATCAGCATTTCACTTGGTATTTAGTCAACTCACTGATGTTTCATTCTCGTTGAGTACGGCATAGCTATCAAAAGAGAGATACACGTTCGTGTTAATTTTTGTGAAGATTTGCCTGCCAAGATTCACGATTTTTGCAGACTAATAGGAAAGCAACAGACAAATTAAGCCATTAAAGGGCATTGCTCAAAACGGATGAAGATGACCTGTAAATGTCTTAAGTAGAGTGACTAAAAAATAAGGGACTTTGCCTACCTGTTAAGGTGTGACAGAGTGCCCTATTTGTTGGCAAATAATTTATATACATGTTAAGTTAGATTCTTATTTATAAGAAAGTATAAACTTTGAATTTCCCTTTGCTATTGACTAAATAATGAAATTTGCTTTCATGTTAAAAAGATCATATATATGAACTGACAGCAGAATGAAGAAGGGTTTCAATAGCAAATACGTAAACAGGGAGCCAACCATTGATTACTAATTATATTTGCAATGGAAGTTTATAATGTTCGATTGGGGAATATTCTTGTCGGAAATCAATTTTGAGTCAAACCAATCTCATAATTTAATAGACCCTCGGTGAGCTATGCATTCAGCATTGAAGAGGAAGCGAAATTGCCAGCCCGGAAGAGAATCTATAGATTGACGCAATTCTAATCTGCGCTTTCATTCATCCAAAAAAAAAAAAAACCTGTAAATTCCTTGACTGAGGAGATGAAGCCATTGAAGTTCAGAAGTACATAGTTCACATGGACAAGTCCAAGATGCCAGAAAGTTTCAGTGATCACTCCCTAGGGTATGATTCATCTCTAAAATCTATCTCGGAATCAGCATCAATGCTTTGCAGATACGAAGCCGTAGTCCATGGCTGCTCCGCGATGCTAACAGCTGAGGGAGCTGAATCACTAGCAAAACAACCTGCAATTCTCTCAGTCCTACCTGAAGTGAGATATGAATTGCACACAACTCGAACACCGGAGTTCCTTGGATTAAGAAACAACAGTGCTCTCTTCCCTACCTCTGATTCAGTGGGTGAAATGATTGTTGGCATGTTGGACACTGGAGTTTGGCCCCAGCTGAAAAGTTTTGATGATTCGGAGCTTGGGCCGGTTTTCTTTGTGCCTTGAACTACACACCGAGTCAAATTACGAAGACCACGCACAAAGCTTTCACCTGTCAGACAAAAAAAAAAAAAAATACACCCTGGGAGATTTTAATTACCCATCCTTCTCTGTTCCACTGAAAACCACCTCCGCCAAAGAAGGTGGCGCTGGCGTCTCAAGCGCCATCAAATATACTCGGACCCTTAATAACGTTGGCGCCCCTGCTACATACAAGGTTTCTTTGTATTCACAAACCCGAGCCGTGAAAATCTCGGTTGAGCCAGCCACACACACTTTCAGCTCGCAATACGAGAAAAAGAGCTACACCGTGTCATTCACAGCTAGTTCCATGTCACATGGTACAACCAGCTTCGCCCACCTCGAATGGTCAGATGGTAAACACAACGTTGGTAGTCCGATAGCTTTCAGCTGGACATAACCTTGACAATAATTGGGTTCATGAACTATCTATTAAATGCTGAGGAATAATTAGGTTGCAATTCGTTGTCATTCATGGAATCAATCTTTCTAACTGTTTTGCGAATGGATGTCTTTGAGATATTCAAAATTAATTAATATTTTATCTTAAAATAATAACATTATACTAAATTTAATAATTATGAATTTTATTTATCATTTTTAATGTAGATATTATTATTTTCTCTTTAACACCGTGTCTTTTGACTCTGGTCAAAAAACGAACACTGGTTTTTAGTAATGTTGTGTTGACCTCTCGCTTGTCTTCTTTCGATAGACCGGCATACGTAAACGACATCTTCTTCTGATGCATTTAATTTAACAACGGTAAACTTCCGTTAATAATTTTAAATTTTTAATTTTGGTAATATGACCTTCTTTCGTTTGACCTTTAAACGTAATCGGGACTCTCACCTATAAAAGCTCTCTCCGTCTCTTTCTCTGATTCTCTCTTTTTGCACCCTCCCCTTTCAATGTCCCCTCCCTTTCCAATTCTAATCTAAAAGATTTTGTTGATCTGCGTCTTCGGTTTCTGGGTTTATTTTTTGGATGAGCTTAATTTTTTATATTTAGGGCGCAGATATCGTTTGATTTGGTTTCATTTAGTTGTAATTAAATGATTAATTAATCGAAGCGGGATTATTTCTTTTTAAATTTTTCGAAAAATGGCTTCGAGTCTTGATCGGTGGGAAAAAGATCCTTTCTTCCCTGTGGCTGAAGAAGTTCAGGAATCTGCTGACAGGTAAATAATTCCCTTTTCCCATTTAGGGTGTTTTCCTTTTAATGTATATAGCTGGATTGTTTTTCTCCTAATTTTTATTAATTTTCTTTGGTTTAATAGAAATAGCAAAAAGAAGATTACAACTTTGAATCACGTCTTTGAGGTTTAAAGCAGGAATATATATAATTAGGTCCCTAAATGGTGAATTAAGATTTGGAATTTCTATTAGCCAACAATAGTTTGAAATTTTGGTTACTTTCTTTAATTTTCGTCAGTTTTTTTTTTAATCTGTTGGAAGGTAATTATCTTATGTTAATTTTGTTTTCGCGTTACAAAGGATGGAATCGACATATAGGACCTGGATACATGCAAAGAAAGACGTTTCTAGTTCCTGGAATTTCGAGGAACTTGGTAGGGACCTGCGCACTGCCCTGGGTACTACCAAATGGCAGGTCAGTTTTATGCTGTCTATAGGCTTGATATTTCATGAATGTTTTCAGCCCCAATTCACTGGGGTTGTAATTGGTTCGGCATTTTGAGAAATCAAATTTGTTTTGCAGTTAGAGGAGTTTGAAAGCGCTGTCCAATCAAGTTACATTGGGAGTTCAAGTGAGGATGCAAGAGCAAGGCATCGTGAATTTATCGTTGCAACTGCAGGTCAGATTTCAAAGATTGAAAAATCACTGCAGGAAACATCTTGTTCTGAGGGTAAGACATTGATGCCTTGGGTGCGTTTGGATGAAAGTGAATGCAATGAACTTGCTTTATTTTTGTCCGTGCCATCTGTATCTGGAGATAATAAACTTCCTCCTAAGAGTCACACTAAGTATAATGAAATCCCGAGAGGAATCAATAAAGAATCAGTGCCAGATTACTTGAAGAATTCAAATCAGTCTGGCGAGTGGACCTCCTCTGAGGCTAAGGGCGAGAAGTCACATGGACATAGGAGGACTGCTAGTGCGAGTGCTGACATTGGTGCTTGGAAGATTGCAATTACTGATGATGTTTTACAGCAGAACTCTTGCAATGGTCAGTCCTCTATTCCCCCTCGAAAGGTACCAAGCTTCTCTGGTTTCCTAAGTTCCATGGAATCTGTTGCCAAGGCGAAGTGGTCAAAGAATGGCATCAGGAAGGGGAAGGCAGTAGATCGTCAGCTAGAGTCTGACACAGAGTTGTTGAAACCTCCGGAGATGGCTAGGGTGAATGTCTACTCTTCTGCTGTCCTATTTGAAATATTCTTTTTGAAAATTGACTTTCGTTACCATATACTATGCTGTCCCATTAGTGTTTATAAGTTCCTGTTTATAATTTCATCCTGCAGGGCGTCAACACATGCTATGAAAGAAGTAAGGGTTGCCTAGATTGTGATGATTGTTATGATAAGCAACTATATGGCTGGTATGGGGCTATTCAAAGACAGCTCCAAAGGTCTCAGTATCAAATGCAATATAGTTGTCCCATTCAACTAGCAGTTTGGGTTCTCCTCTTCCTTTTCTTGATTGGTGAGCTTGCCTGAAACTCATAGTGATAGTTTTTTTCCCCCTGCTGGCGTGTTACTTATATTCTGTGCTTATGTGTTTAGGAACAAAGCATACATGCACCTAATCATTAATGCATTTTTTAAAATTTGAGCAAAATCAGTTGCAATATTTTCGTCTAAAGTGAAGGCAATTTCATTCTTCTCTGTTATCTGTGCTAATTAGATTCTGTGCTTTATGCTACGTAGATTGAGTGGCGAATTCTCATTCTGATGGAGTATGAATGGAATTTAAATGTGCAGAGACTAGTGACTGAAAGAAGCAACTATTTATTGAAGAAAATGTGCAGCAAATAGAATAGACCTGTAGCAAATAGAAATGGATATCTAGTGGATAGGACCTCAGATTTCTATAACCTAATATTGTGGCATATTTAAAGCTTGAGATTCAAATGCATGCTAATTATGGACAAATTATTAGACTTTATGAAACTAATATCAGGCAAATGTTACATCACAGTTTTCGCGTTTTAGGTCATGTCGAGTACATGACATGCAATCTTAACAAGTTTAGAAGTAAAAATGAAGATGGAGTAAAAGTAATCATGCAACAAGTTTTCTAAGTGTACCATCTTTGTTATCTAGGGGGTTGATTATTGATAACATATGAGAAAATCATGAGGATGTTATTAATAAAGCATTAAAACTACAGCATTTAGGTGGATATTAAAAATAATTGTAGGATATCTATCAAGTTGAAGGATGTCGAAGCTTTTGGCAGTTAGGTGGATGCATGCTAATACAAGAAAAGATGGGATATTAAATGAAGTTACGCATAAATGTTGGTAGTTGCTTTGAGGGCAAACAAATATAAGTGTATAACTCAGATGGCTTAGATAGCACAACATTACGTGAAGGATTAACTCTATGACAGTAGAAGATAGTGACAGGCACATGTGATGTATTAAAACAATTAGAACCAAGATAAAGTGCCTTGATATACTCCTGCAATAAAATCATTGTTTGCTTCTTATGCTTTCAGATTGTGGTGCTTGTGCTGCCTCTCGCTAATTTTGTAACCATATTCATATTTTTGAAAT
>JBBYHM010000019.1:18646038-18658130 GCA_038381775.1 Adansonia rubrostipa | reverse complement strand
GTAATTCGAGTAGTGGAAGCTGGAAGTTTGGTTCCAGAAAAAGTTTCTGGGAAAATTGTTGTATGCGATCGAGGGGGCAGTGCGGGGTTGCAAAAGGGTGTAGTGGTGAAGGATGCTTGCGGTGTAGGGATGATTTTGACAAACACTGAAACTTACGGAGAAGAACTAGTTGCCGACGCACATCTCTTACCTTCAGGAGCTGTTGGGCAGAAGACTGGGGATGCAATCAAGAAATATTTATCTACTGCTCCTAATCCAACTGCCATAATTGGTCGTGGAACCACAAAGTTGCATGTTCAACCATCTCCCATAGCAGCAGCATTCAGTTCTAGAGGTCCAAGCCCAATCAATCCAGCAATACTCAAACCAGACATTATTGAACCAGGGGTCAATATCCTTGCTGGGTGGAGTGGTGCAGCTGGTCCGACTGGATTAGGGAGTGACACAAGGCGTGTAAACGTCAACATCATTTCAGGCACATCAATCTCATGCCCCAATGTTAGTGGGTTAGCCGCAATTATCAAGGCTGCTAATCCTGAATGGAGTCCAGCAGCCATTAAATCTGCCCTCATGACCACAGCCTACACAGCTTATAAAGGTGGTGAAAAGACCCAAGATGCTGCCACCAGAGGACCGGCAACACCGTTCGGTTATGGTGCCAGGCATGTGAATCCAGTTGCAGCCCTTGACCCTGGCCTTGTCAATGATGCCACTATTGACGACTATCTTGGTTTTCTGTGTGCCCTGAACTACACACCAAGTCAAATTAAGAGCATTACCCACAGAGACTTAACTTGTCAGACAAGCAAAAAGTACTCCGTGGGAGATTTTAACTACCCATCCTTTGCTGTTCCTCTGGAAACTGCGTCAGGACAAGAGGGTTGTGCCAGTGTCTCAAGCACCGTCAAATATACTCGGACCCTTACTAATGTTGGTGCCCCGGCAACATACAAAGTTTCTTTTTATTCACAAAGCCAAGCAGTGAAAATTTCGGTTGAGCCAGCAACGTTAAGTTTCAGTGCACAATACGAGAAAAAGAGCTACACCATGACATTCACAGCTAGTTCTCAGCCATCTGGTAGAACAAGCTTCGTCCATCTGGAATGGTCAGATGGAAAAACATTGTTCGTAGTCCAATAGCTTTCAGTTGGACATAACCATGACAACAACTGGGTTCATGATACTAATAATGGGACATCCAACTGCCCCCAAAGCACCTGTGAATCCCTCTTACAGTACATGAATCCGTTGCTATCTACATTACGGAACATAGATAATTGCTCCGAGAAAATTAGGGGACAGTAAATTGGGTTTAAAAAAAAATAATAAAAGTCAGGGCCTGGTTGAGGGAATAATTGTACAGTGACCTAACTGTTATAAGGAACTGTCAGATGAATATAGACTGGATTCCTAGTTGTAAGTCCTGTCTTACAAATCTTGCATCTTGCATTCTTCAAAGATTCAGGTCTTTCATGGTTCACACCATTAAGCAAGATTATCATACTTCTTTCTATTTATTACTGTTCCCTTTTCCATTAATTTCATACTTCAAACCGATAAGACTGTTCACAAAGACTTGCTGCCTCAGCAATCCAGCATTGCTGATCAACTTACCAGTTTCGCTCTGCCCCTCAGCATTGCATCAAATTCAAAACCAACAGAGGAAACAGAAAGTAGGACATTAATCACAGGCATCTAAGATGTGGCTTCTTTTAATGCGCATTTCAGGGCTTTGCCACAGTAAAATTTACCCAAAGGAAAAATGAACCAAAAAAAAAAAGACCAGAGCAACTGGATTTTCATTACAGAATAGGTAGTTTGAAGAGCAATTTAAACAGAGAATTATTCATTACAACAGTCAAAAGATCTTTCAGATTGGATATCTGGTTTGGCCAATGATGGAAATATTAATTGACTCATGTCTCTCTCCTTAAACTCATTTTTTCCTTGTTATTCAAAGAATTGTATAAAGATTTCTTCAAGCAGCATATTTTGACTAGTAAATTTGCTTATAAATAAGTATTCTAATAGAATCTAACAAAAGGAACAGATTCCTGAATAATTCGTCCTATTTTCCAGCCACACAGCTTAACCAGACAAAGGAATTTTGGATAGATCCAGCACATACAAAATGGACTAGTTCTTGTTCAATAGCCAATTCTAAGCAAAATGTTATCTGCACCTTGTCAATCCAGCAACAAAAAGATAGTGCAACATAATCTACAGTCAGTCATCTTATGCAATCCTAACAATCCAAAGCCAGGAAACGCATGGAAGATGATATTGAAGTGCTTTGAGATAAATCCAAAAAACCATTTCACATATTGGACATATGAACTCATCATTCAGAATCCTGTATAGACTGACAAACAGGGAGATAATAAGTATCAAGTTGCCAATATTTCTGACTCACACCACGCCAAACTTCTTCTCCCAAACAATCCTTCACAGGCAAGGGGATTAATTGTGTTGAGTACCCCAGATTCTCCAGTTCTAGTGAAACTAAATGGCAGTAAACAACATGGAAGAATGCATTACCTCCACAAAGGCCATTAAAGAACGAGTAGATTCCTCCAGGTTTCAATAACTTAGGAAGATGCTGATGAAACTCTCTCAGGTCTTCATAATATTCTCCATAGGTGTCGAAGAAAATACCTACACAGGTTTCGCAAACAATTCAAGGTGTTTTCTATATAGGGAGATAGGCCTATATAACATACAACAAGAATCCATTTTTATGATAAAAGGTTACTCTACATTAGCTGGCAGCACTTGTTTTTTAAAGTTTTTATTTTTGTTTCCATGTTTCGAACGGTAGGAACTGAACCTATTAGTAATCAAACTCTCATTGAAAGAAAACATACTACATGTTCATGAAAATTGTTCGTAAAATGTCTTAAGATAAAACAATTAACAAATCAGCTTTATTAGCATATCTCAAAAGTCAGATAAAACTGTAATGTAGTGCAATGATATAATTATAGCACAGTAATAGACTTAATTGACATTGCGTATGACCATTTTTTGTAGAGAAGTTGAACAATACGAGCAATCCAAGCATTAACTCTTAATTCCAAATAAGAAGAAAACATATCATAGCATATGAATGACATACATGGTGATACATTATATGCATAGAGATTGAGTGGTAAAACAAATCTCAAATTACCATCATAAGATTCAAGATGCGAAAGAACATCTTGCCAACGCCCAAATATTATTTTCACATTCTCCTTCTTGCCCCAACCAGTGCAAAGCATGCGTTCATAAATCTCCGGATGAGCCTCAACAATTGTATGTGTGGCCGGACCATACTGTTGAATAGCTGTATCCACAAGACCCATTCCAAATCCAACATTTAGTATGTTACCACCTCCAGAGCAAACAGCTTTTGCATGAGCTTCCATTAATGGTTTCTCCCAAGCCATCATCACAGCCTTGCTATCAGAGTCCATCAACTTATCCTCACTAAAAGTAACCCTATCTTCCAAGTAATCCCATCCAGAATCACCATTCTTTTTTGTTTTCCTTGCAATAGTTCCCAAAATCAATTCGGCCTGAATTCCTGTTCAATTACAGAAATTTATTTGTCAACACATTAATGGGTAGCCTTTCTTTGCTCTAATTGGTTTCAATTACTCAGTTTAATGAATTATTCAGTTCTCTAAATCTCTTTCATATTAAACTTCAAGTAAATACTTAAAACAAAGTAACGGATTACCAGCATTGAGAAGGACTTCAAGAGCTTCCTGGTGGCCGGAGTCCATGGCAAGGTCACCAGCGGATTGGTTAGATGGAGAAAGAGCGTTCCAAGGCGCGCCAGCGTCGAGGAGAGCTTTTACGACATCGGCATGCCCAAGCTTGGCGGCGTGCATGAGCGGCGTGAGTCCATCGCTGTCGAAGAAGGAGACGTCGGCTCCTGATTCTATCAAAGTTTTCGCCTTGGCGACATCGCCGTTTCTCGCAGCTTCACAGAGTTGCTCTCCTTCTGTTTCCATGTCTGCGCTTAGGATTATAGTTGCCGGTTTTGAAGAGCTGAAATGAGAAGTGAAACCCTGCTAAGCGATGTGACAAAATGTAAAGCTTTGCTTTTTCCCTTTTTCTTTTCTTTTATTAGAGCTACCTCCACTAAGTTACGGTATAATTACGGAAGTCTCCCCTAAATTTTCTGAATTTATAATTATTCCGCTATGTATGGTTACGGATATGGAGCGTGATAAAATTTTAAATTTAATAATTTAAAATCTAATAGATAGAAAATAAAATTAAAATTAAAATTAATTAAAATATATAATGAAATAATACAAATAAATAAAGCTAACATAATTTTTATTTTTAATACATTAAAATTTATATAATTTAAATTATATATACTTAAAATTTGTCTATCACAAAAAATATTAAATCATACGAAAAAATCATAAAAATTTGATAACAATATTAATTATGGCCATCAACGCAAGATTTTTTTTATTGTTTTTTAAATTATCACAAAAGAAGAATTGAGTGGTTTGATGATAGAATGTTATTATTATTAATTTTAAATTTACAAGTTTTAAATGAAAATCACTTCAAGGTTTCAATATGGTTTTTTAAGTGATCGAAAAATTAAAAAAATAAAATAAAGGGGCAACAATTGTCATTTGAAGGGTTCAAATAGAAAGTTTGAAGAAAATGTTTATTCGAAAACAAAGAAAACTTAAGGAAAGTAAATCGTCAAAAAGGTTGTGAAATTTAGAATCTGAACTATATTTCGATACAATTAGAAAGTATTTAAGAATTGGAGAAGATAATAGCTCAAGAGAGACGAAAAATTGTGATCTAAGATTCCATTAAATTAATAATGATTAATATTTTTTATTTTAATTAATATACCTTATTTGTTTGGTGATTGAATCTAACCTTAAATTTTCAACTCTTATAATTATTTAACATAACAAAATAAAATATTTTTAATTTTAATAATTAAAATTTAAATTTCAAACACCTTACTATCTTAAATAGTGAGTGGCATTAATCAATTGAATCCAATCTTACTATTAATATATATATATATATATATATATATGTACCTAGCAGGTAACGTTGACCCTGTTCAAGTTCAGGTGCTAAACGAAGGAAGATTCGACCACACGGAAACATGATCTGAATTCCAGTCAAAATTAAAAAAACGAATGCCAGTTTTTGGAGTGTTGACCTCTCTTCTATATCTATATATATATATATATATATATGTCGACATATCGGCATAACAAAACGACATCGTGTCTGATTCAACAGCGATCAGCACCCGTTGATAATTGTAAACTTCAAGCAAACACCATGTGGCCGCCTGCTATGATCTTTCAAATGTGTGTGCGTGTGTGTGTATATACGTGTATATGTTTCTCATATTTTCTCTCTCCCTCTCTCTCTCTCTCTCTCTAACATTTTTCACCCTATCTTCTAACTTTCCCCTTCTTTTCCGATTCGAAAAAGATTTTGTTCATCTGCGCCCTTCGGTTCCGGAATTTTTAAAGGAGCTTAGATTTCAATTTTAATTAGCTTTTCGTAAAACGATTGTTTGTGGGCGCACGTATTGTTGATTTGGTTTCATTTATTTGTACTTATTCTTTTTTCTTTTCGTTTCTGAGATGGCTTCGAGTTTCGATCGGTGGGAAAAAGATCCTTTCTTCTCTGTGGCTGAAGAAGTTCAGGAATCTGCTGACAGGTAAATTAGTTTCCTTTTTCTGATTCAGGGTTCCTTTTTCTGGCTCCATTATTTTTTTCCTCCTAATTTGTATTAATTTTCTTTGGTTTTATAGACATTGTTTGAAACCTAAAGAAGTTTGTAACTTTGAATCATTTCATTGAGGTTGAAAGCAGGATTTTTTTTTTGAATTAGGTTCCTAAATGCTAAACTAAGTTTTAGGATCTCAATTACCCAATAATCGCCTGAAAAGTTTGGTTGCGTTTCTTTTATTAGCATTGGTTGTTTTTGTATTTGTTGGAAAATAGCTATCTTATATTAATTTTCTTTTGCCATTCCAAAGGATGGAATCTACATATCGCACATGGATGCACACGAAAAAAGATGTTACTAGCTCGTGGAATGTCGAGGAACTTCATAGGGACCTGCGTATTGCCCTTGGCACTACCAAATGGCAGGTCATCTTGTGCTTTCTATCTTTTTCTATAAGTTGTTCGTCAGGTGACTATTTTCATTGGGGTTGTGATTGGTTTAGCATTTTGAGAAATTGAATTGGTTTTGCAGTTAGAGGAGTTTGAAAGGGCTGTCCAATCAAGTTATAAGGGGAGTTCAAGTGAGGATGCGAGAGATAGGCATCGTGAATTTATTGTGGCAATTGAGGATCAGGTTTTGAAGATTGAAAAATCATTGCAGGAATCAGCCCTTTTGGAGGGTAAGGCATCAATGCCTTGGGTGCGTTTGGATGAAGGTGAATGCAATGAACTTGCTTTATTTTTGTCCAGACCATCTGTCTCTGGAGACAAGAAACTTCCTCCTAAGAGTCATTGGAGGGTTAATGAAATCCCACGAGGAATCAACAAAGAATCTGTGCCAGATTGCTCAAAGAATTCAGGTCAATCTGTTGAGTCGAGCTCCTTTGAGGCTAAGGGCAAGAGGTCGCATGGGCATAGGAGGACTGCTAGTGCTAGTGCTGACATTGGTGCCTGGAATATTGCAATTGGTGATGATGTTGTACAAAAGAACTCTTCCAACGGTCAGTCCTCTATTCCCCCACGAAAGGTACCAAGCTTCTCTGGTTTCCTAAATTCCATGGAATCTGTAGCCAAGGTGAAGTGGTCAAAGAATGTTATCAGGAAGTGGAAGTTAGTAGGTCATCATCAAGATTCTGATTCAGAGTTGGTGGGACCTCCTCAGTTAGCTAAGGTGAATGTCTAACCTGCTGCTGTACCATGTGAAATATAGTTTTTTGAGATTTTTTGTTACTATGTCCTATGCTGTCCCATTAGTGTTTGTAAGTTCCTTTTTTATCATTTTCTCCTGTAGGGCCTTAATGGATGCTATGAAAGAAGTAAGAGTTGCCTAGATTGTGATGATTGTTATGATAAGCAACTTTATGGTTGGTATGGGGCTATTCAAAGACAACTCCAAAGGTCTCAGTATCAAATGCAATATGGTCGTCCAATTCATCTAGCAGTTTGGGTTGTCCTCATCCTCTTCTTGATTGGTGAGGTTGCCAGAATCTTGTGTCAGTGTTTTTATACTACTTCTTTTGGGCTTGTTAATTATATTTTCTGGTTTTTTTTTTTTTTTGTTGTTGTTTAGGAATAAAGCATACATGCATATTTTTAAAATTTTGAGCAAAAACTTTAGCAATTTTTTCACCATTGGCAAAGGCAATTCAATTCTTCTATGATATCTGTGCTATGCTTTATTCTTTTTTCTACTTAGCGAAGTTTTTGGAATTTGATGTATGCATGCGTATAGAAGAAAATATGGGATATTGAATAAAGTTATGCATAAATGATGGTAGTTGCTTTCACTGCAAACAAATAAAGAGTGTATAACTCATATGGTTTAGATAGCACAGCATAGGCCTTAGGATTCATTTATGTGAACGATTATCTATGCTAGTAGAAGACAGTGGCATGCTAGAAATAACATGGGATTTATTAAAGCGTTTTGATAGACTCCTGCAATAAAATCATTGTTTGCTTCATTCAGATTGTGGTTCTAATGCTGCCTCTCCCTATATTTTGTAATCATATTCACTTTTTTAATGTTGAGTTCATGAAGTTTATGAAGCTTAAACTTCTTGTTATCCTTTGCAGTTTTAATCGCATTTCATAAAATATGAAAAGGACATGGAATCCTCGACTGGCAGTTTATACTCGGTGGCTAAATGTTTGGAGTGAAGGTGGTCAAAGAGTATAGCTTGAGCATGTCATGCTGGCACCAGATGTTATATTCAGTGAAGTCTCGAGTGAAGGTAGTACAACGAAAAGCAAGAGTGCCTTTTCCCCCTTATTTTTTCCTTGACCACCTCTTGTTTCTCCCTTCAATTTTTTGATTTTTCGGATGAAGGGCAAGTCTTGTTGTTACTAGGGAGCGGAGGGACGAAGTTAAACTGAGGCAGTTGGTTCATGTAATATATGGTCTTTTTTTTTTTTTTCTTCCGGAAGAGTACTTTGTGTTGATACAAAGCCTGTAGCATTTTAACCCCCCCTCCCACTTCCCCCCTTTTAAGTTGTAACCAGTTAGGAACTATAGAAGGGAAGTGGGAAATTTATCTAATTCAGACCTCAATTAATGAAAGTGTTGAAGTTCCTTGTCTTATCTAATTTCCATCTTTAACTCACCTTAGAGGTTGTCCAATCCATCTGATACAGATATTTACTGGTTCTTTAAACATCATGGGAAGATTCGTTCAGATTTTGGCAAATTCCTACTGAGTAATATTAATAGCGTAATTCTCCTTATAATCATCAACAGCTACAATCAACAGGATTACAACTGAAGGTAAAAATAAGGTACTAAGCTTTTTTATTATTCTAGACTAAGATTTATTTATAAAGTAAAACAGGGCATCTGAAATTGGCATGGTGGTTCATCTTGAAGCTTCTGCTGATAACAAATGGATTAGACCATTGATGAGCCTGCGGTCAGGTATCTGTAAGAGAAGTAGGAACCAGCAACCAAGAGTGGCACGAAGAATTCAACAAGGGCTGCATACTTAGACACGTGTTCATCCTTGATCACGAAAGCACTCATCTCTTTCTTCTTGGGTTCCTCAATTGAAGCAGCCTGGACATGATCCGCATCTTCTTTGAAAGCGTAACCCTGGAGAACGCCAACCTGGTACTTGAGGAGCAACTTTTGAGCCGATTTGCTGTGCCCGATATTCTTGAATTCCTGCGTCGCGTCCTTCCCAGCTGACTCTATCAGCACCTCTTCTCCTCCTGGATGTTCTTCCAGGAATTTTGTCACGTTCAGTACCTACAGGAATAATTAGTCTAGTTATTTACTACAATGGACAATCTATAAGGAGGAGCGTGATCAGCATTTAATTAGTGGGTGTAGATGAAAAGAGAAAGCAGGAATGGTTTACTCTGCCATCGATGACAAGCCAGCAATCTTTCTTTGATTTGTGTTGAGCAACCTGTGAGAGGGTGAAAACTGAGTGTTCAGCCATTGTTTAAAGACTGAAAACGATCGACAATACTTTTTTTTTTCAGGGAGCTCCTAATTTATCTTAGAAGGGTAGAAGAGGTGTAGATTATGGGATGAATCAAAAATGGGAAGTTGGATCGCATGAAAAGCTACTACAGAAGTTAGCTCTCAGCACGCGACCTACCAACCTTTCGTGAAGAAAGAGGAGGGTATGCACGTGCAGAGCAATCAAGATTTGTCACTTGCCTAGCTGATGGGTCGTTGCTTATTTGTCATTTGCCGAATTTTTTTTTCTTTTTTCCTGTTGCATCATATTTATACTAATCATGAAGTTAATGACGTTATCGCATCAATTACAATAAATGAGAAGACCAAATAAATATTTTCATACAACCGTTATTTAAATCCCTAAACTATATATTCCAAAATTTGAGACATGGTTTTATTAACGTAGGATTTTGTCTTCAAGCATTTTTTTTCTGGCTATCTTTGGTTTAGTTTATCGTTGTCCCTGGAAATGCTGGAGGGATGGCAACGAATTGTTAGAAGAGGAATCTAAAATGGACGAGAACTGGCTCCTAAGCCGCTCTGTTACTTTCATGCTTTCCCTGGAAGGTTACAAACGGGGCTAATTACCACAGCCAGCTAGCAGAAGTTATTTCAAGCCTTCACCTAAATCTTTAACGTTTAAGATTAATAAATTAAACTGAAAATTAAATACCACAAATACAGGAGTAAATCCAGGTCCCCCCCCCCACCGGTTCAATTTGACTTTGTGAAGGCAAAAACTTGTGGACAAATGTACTCAAATATGACGTATCTGTAAATCATATCTCATTGGTTACAGCTCTGAATTCAGCTCCAAACTGAAAGAAAAAAAAAAATTTTTTTAAAAATTACTGTGACATCGGAATTTCGTTGTTGGCTTTTGGCTTTTCTTTG
Organism: Adansonia rubrostipa; assembly: GCA_038381775.1. Lineage (NCBI taxonomy): Eukaryota > Viridiplantae > Streptophyta > Magnoliopsida > Malvales > Malvaceae > Adansonia > Adansonia rubrostipa. The sequence continues at coordinate 18,648,052 of JBBYHM010000019.1, read as the reverse complement.
AACTACCATCTTAACTTTGATGTTTGCTTCTCTTCGACAAATTTTAAGCCTTGGAATGTCAAAATACTCGGAAGGCATTCTTGCAGGTGAGAAAAGAAATTAAAAAGAGAGAGAGAGAGAGAGAGAGAAAAAGTTAATTACAGTTAGATCTGATAATTCGTATATTCATATTATATTCGTATATTATATTATGTTATAATTATATTTAAAATATTTTATATTTTTATCAATTTTAATGCATTAATAATTCGTATCATAAAATTTTTAAATATATATTTATTTCATATTATATTTTTATTAGTTTATACTTATTATATTTACGTGATCATAATAAAAATTATTAAATCTAATTACTACATTCGTAAAATAAATTTTTATATTTGATAAAAATTAAACCGAATAAATTTTTATTTTTATTTGATCAATCTAATCCATCAGTTTGATTTGATTTTTTCATAATACTTTTGATCGATTTACGGTTTACCGGTCCTCATTGAATAATGAATGACAGGGTATAGGAGGAGTCCAAGGCTCCTCGACATTAACCAAACCAAAATATTTTGGTGTTAGATGCCCATGGGCAGTTTGGAGGCCCTGATAGACTCCTAATAAGAAACACTTGATAGCCGGGCGCAATAATTTTGGGTCAGGCACAGGCTGATGGGCCCGGCCAAGCCATTCTTTGATATTGGCTTTGAAGATATAGTATTGATTACAAATATACTTTTAATTATATGAATTAATTAAATTAATATTTAAATTTATTATAATAGAAATAGTGAATGATGCTTATCCCACCCAATCCTAAGTAACGCCTCAAATCTTTAATGTACACTGTCCCACTATTCTTTAGTCATTAGAGGTCCTATTGGTTTGTTCTGCTTTAGCCTTCTAGTAACAGCAGTTTTGTTTCATTGGCTTGGATCGGTCCGTCTGGCTCTTTTGAGATATCGAAACAGTGTACGCCAAATCTTTAGTCATTAGAGGTCCTATTGGTTTGTTCTGCTTTATCCTTCTAGTAACAGCAGTTTTGTTTCATTGGCTTGGATCGGTCCATCTGGCTCTTTTGAGATATCGAAACAGTTTACGCCAAATCAGTGATCTGTCAAAACTCATTAAGGCATCTAACTCTTGTTTTCCTCGTGTTTGAAGTGTTTGATATCCCTACAAAGCATTATTTCAATTCAACAATAGGACTTCATTAAGTTGATCATTAATTCCCAAAGTAAAAACTAACCGATACCAGTAACTGCGTTTGCACAGAGTTTAAACAAACGATACAACGACAATTAATACTAAAAGCAAAGATAACCAAGTATTGCTAGTTCGAAGCATTAGCATACAGTTTACCTAGATGTTGATAGTTGAGACAAGATTAGCGTCATAGTTAGCTTATAAAAAAAAATAGTAATAAAATTGAAAAGAGTGGCTTAAAACTTTCAAGTTAAACCAAGTAAATAACAAACGCTGACTCTAAAATGTGTAATCACTAACCCAAACTAATCATTTATTACAGTCTTACTCGGAGCTAACGTAAAATTCAGCAACACAACCAGAAACCATCAACTATAGCTTCATAGTTGCTTCAATCTGTAACATCGAAATGCAAAGCTTCCAAATTTGATATTAAACTGGTATAAAATAAATTTCCCACTTAAGGCTTTGGCTAATCAAGAAGTTTTATTGCATAATTCAGGCTTCTACAAAGATAAAAACACAGCATCATAAACAAAGAAGGAAAAGAAGAAAACCATACAGCATTACACAAAAGCAACAAAAGCTTCTCTTTGAAGGTAAGCAAGCTGGCAAGTGTTCCCAACATCCAACAGTTCCATGCCTTTGCCATTAATTGCTTACCTTATCAACTTATTTTAGAACAACAAAAACAATAATATCCGTCTTCATTACCAGAAACCGGGAACACCTTGAAACAAGATATTCAATCAAGGGACAATCTTGTAAGCCTTCATCTTATCAATCCAAGTAACAAACGAATTCCTGGAATTCCTGAACC
>JBBYHM010000019.1:18630010-18641512 GCA_038381775.1 Adansonia rubrostipa | reverse complement strand
TTATTAGCATAAAAGGAATAATATATGTGTAATGCAAACGAGAACATACAACTTCCTTTGAGGTTCAGCATTCCATTCAACCAACTTATAATTTCCAAAGCTCTCAGGTAGCTGCATTCTATGATCCCTTAAGCGCAGAATGATGCTCTGCACGTAAAAAGGAAAAGAAGCTTCGGATCAACACTGTGGTAAATAGATGGAAAAATTTAAGTTGCATGTGCAAATATTAGTGTCACAGTAGTTGTAATACCAGTGCAGTGGTATTAGAAATATAATTAGCAGATGCAGCGGGAAAAATGCCCCATCTAACAAGGTAATCTTTCCCTTGGGAAGTGACATTCAACAGGCGAACCTGAAAAATCAAACCACTGGCATAATTACTGGTGAACAAACAAACACAGCTATTTAAAGAGATACTAGTTACTGATGGATAGATCTAAATTTTATAATGACTATGGGAGGCTATGTCTGAGGCTTAATGCATACAGTGGTCACTATATGCCCACGCCCAGTACCCACAAAAGAGATTATGAAAACCACACATAATCATACGGCAAGCAAGACTAATTCCCGAGTTTAAGTTAAATACTAAAGATGTCCGTCGCCCAACTTGAGTTAAGCTCCAGGTAAGCTTTATGTACAAAATTTAAGGTTCAGGCCTAGACAGAAATCTTTGTCGAACCCAGCTGGAATTTTTATAAGGCCTAGCTTTTTTATCTAGGCCCATGCCAGCCAAATTTTGGGTGGCAAGTGGACACCTCTAGTTAAATCTGCATGTTACATGTTTTAACAAAACCATCAAATTACGCCAATGATTCCAAATATATGACAGCATTACTTGAAATCTGATTCAGATTATATTGCACCAATAACCAGATAAGATAGTTCTTCCTAAAATAGTGAATCAATAAAAAAATATACATATTTTCAAAAGCAGTCCAACACACAACCTCAAATCTAATTCCCACAAGGCCTTAAGAACTTGGTTAAAGTCAAGGTAATTCAGCTATACCTGTGAATTATCTACTTCCAGTTCCTGGGAAATTAATTTTGCAAGCTCCTTGAGGTTCGGCTTCAAGTTGGAATCATTGGTGCTAATTGACATATCAAACGTTATACATCCAATATGAAATGAATCTGATTATCATGTTTGGGGAGAATATAATCAGAGAAAATGTCCAGTTTATAAGACCAATTTGTGTACAGATGCTTTATCACTCAGAAGTCAACAAGACTAGTAAACTTATCATCATACTAAATGTCAAATCCATAGGAAATGAAATGAGCACCCCACGGTGCAAACATGTCTGAAGCAATCAGCAACTCATTCTAGCAGAAAATGACGATTATAGAGTAAACAAGATTATAACAAAAGGGAAGTCATATGAAATTAGGTCATCTTAAATATAATAAGCTTTAACTGCATGCACAAAAGAAAAAGTTGTAACCGAATATAAACAAAATTATATATATTCCTCCCAAATCTACAAGAAACTTTTATAATTATTAGAACAAAGATCTAACTCCATAGATGATACTATCTTTGTTGGAATAACAAGTTTTATCAAGATTACAAAAGTAAATGTGTCATCTGCCTCCTTACAAAAAGCAACTTCTTTTTCATAAACTCAACTATCATAAAAGTAAAAGAGAATCCCAGTTACAACTATCATCAATGTCACTGAAAAAAACAATTACGAGATTAGCAGTTAAAGTTAAAACTTCTTGGACATCTATTATAACTATAGTGTAGTTATCCCCAATACCAACCAGAACCTTCTTTTATGTTTCTAATTCCCATCAGTGCTCTACGCCAGCAGAAGTTTCAAACCAACTACAGCATCTCTCTTTATATTTTTAATTTTCATATGGCTTGATTTTTCCGTCAAAAGAAAAGAACTTAACTACTAACCTATACAGAAGGAGGTATTTTTACTTAAATCGTGAAATGATACATCAATTCATGGAACAGTGCTAGGGAAGAAACCAATGAACATATGGAGAACACAGTAAGGAAGCAAGCAATAAGCCATGCACCTGGAAGAACATTTGATGGTGATTCACTTGGGGATACTGCAGGAGGAATTTCCACACTAGTATCCTTGCTTTGAGAGACTAAAGGAGCTGGTGCAGGTGCAACGGATGATGGTACTCTCCTCCATAATTCAGAACAATTAGTTTTTAAAAAGCCTATCCTGTCATTACGCCGATCATAAGTGACAAGGGTGTTCTGGACGACAATTCCTGCCTCAAACAAACAAAAGTTAAAAGGGATTTAATTGCAGTTATGCAAACAAACAGAATATATTGAGTTGGACTCAAGCATATGGGTCTGCGCGAGCCTAAGTATACTACAAGAACTCTAGATTTTTGGCACACATTTTCAAAACCATATGGATGATATGCTACACTGGCACATACATAGACAGAGAGGGGGTTTGTGATTGGCAAATGATGCAACATACCTCCCAAAAGAGTTGTTGATTCCGTATTTGGGAAAATTCCCAAGCAATATGCACCACTAACCTTTGTGTGCTACAAAGCATGCCATTAAGAGACAGAGACAAAAGAGACACATGTCAGATAGTAGTTTGAAAACCTAGCACAGAAAGTAGATGATGCAAAATGCCTTATAAACACTTAAATTAGATTTTCTACCAACAGGGAACCTATTTGGTTTTCAAGCATGCAAAGTGTATTTTTTTGTTTCAAAAAAAAAAAGTCAATTACCCTGAACAGGTAGTTTTCTGGAGACAGCAATAACTTCTTTCCATTGTTAAATACCATCTCAACTTTTGGGAAAATTTTTGATAGACGGGAAACATCCCTGTATCACATTTCAACAAGAACCATTAAGATGGATTCAAGACAATAAATTTCAGAGTTTCACATAAAATGAAAAGGTTATTGGCAACACCTCCCAGCACCGGAAAAGCAGATATCAACATAATTAGGGTCAGGACCATGGACCCTTTTGAGAAAATGAACTTCATTAAGGATCTACATTAAAATAGCCAAATAACCATGAAAAACAGGTTAAGAAACAATTATGTTAATAAAGATTGAACTTAAACAATTAAAGACAATTAAGAAAAAACTGACAGAATAATTTGAGTTGCAGCAAGTACAGAACAACACCAAAATTAAGTATTTTCTGAAGAAAGAGATTAATCATGGTTGCAGCCACAATGAGCCCTCGCTGCTGTTGTTGGAGCCATAATTTTCAAGATAGAGGCATAGACCAAGCAATAGTTCATGGAATACTAAATCCTAAATGGCTAGACCACATAAATCAATCGGCAATGATTATAGGACAAGTTAATTTCATAACAAATGCAAATTGCAATAAGCCAATTAAAATTTTACTAGTGCTTTAGTTTTACTTAACAAAGTGCCTATTTTCCCAAAAATAATAATTATGAAAATGGACTCCATGTTTGTTTAAAAGAATGAAACCATGCAGAATAGAAATGCTTCAAACTAGAGAAGAGAACATGTCCTATAAATGACAAGTTCCATTGATTGGATGATTAAAGCAGATTGTGGCAATATTTAAGAACCAGCATCTCAAAGTGCTTAGAAAGTAACAAAGCAGTTTCATAAGGAATAACTAGTTTACACGACAATGTAACCCAGATATATTAATATGTGTAATGTATCTGTACTCAGTTTCCTCCACAGTTGCCTTGATTTATAGATGCATAAATTTCCAACTCGCTCTTCACAGACTAACATAGATTACAATAAATGACAAAATGACCAGTCATTTATCTGCTACTAGGGCAAATGTAAATGCAACAAAAGTACATGCTTTTAAATCTTACAACTAAAATCAAAAACTGAAGCCTCGATTAACAATTCTCTTCTGCAAAGTAAATATTAATCATAGAAAAGAAAGTGATAACTTGAGTTGAGCATGAAACTCAAAGCTGTTAGATCTTACAGCATCTCTAAATGCAACAAAGGCATCTTTCCGTAAGTAAGCATATGTTGTTCCGCTGTCCAAGACTGTTCCATGCCTTCCGTCAAAAACCCCAGCGGGCAACTTCAATCGCTTTCCAGCAACATGTATTTCCTTGAGCTCAATGTTGTAGTAAGGGCTGTTGACATTCAAAAGCTACAGTGAATATGTAAGAAGAATTAGATGCATTTTTAGTCAAAAATGCATCTAACAAATACAATCCGGCAAGAGAGGTATACCTGCGGAAAGGGTCTGAATGGGTGAAAACCATATCAGGGGGAGGAGTGATTTTTCCGAGAACCATTGCACCGCCACCAACATCCATCCCTCCATAACACAAAGAAAATGAATCACCAATAACACCCATATCAACAAGTTGATCTACAATGCTAAGCCGCCCACGACCCAAACCCATTATACCATCTGCTCGTTGGCTGTAAAGATCACCTGTTTCCATATTTTCGCAACCAAAAACAGCACGCTGAGGCACAAGTTTGCTTTCATTCCCAAAAGAAACAAGATCCTCCCCGAGCACCCCACTGCTGGAACTCATTTCAGCATACCGTCTGTCATAAGTGCATTGCTTTTGCTCATCATCACAGTTACAACTTGGATTGCATTTCACAGGTTGATAAGTACTAGACTTATCAGGTTGGAACCTCGGATCCTGGATTCTAGCAAGAGATTAATATTGCCACAAAATCACCAGTTCCCTTAACTGATTTCTAGCTAACAGATCTAGAAATCAAGAAATTAGACCAAGATTCTAAATTTACCAGCATAACTCACTTTCGCATCACAATGCTAAATATTTAAGTCTCAAATCGTCATTTTTACTTCCTTAAAATTCTACTAAGCTAATAACACACCGATTTCGATTTGATTAAAGTTCATAATCTCAAACTGATTTTTCAAAAAAAAAAAAAAGGTATCAATCTTCAAATTGATTAATTGCAATCAACAACTGGGTAAGCGGAACTATACGAACTTGAAGAGACGGAACTGAACCTGGTGCATGCCGCAATGTGAACAACTGGAGCAAGGAACATAAGTTAAGGTACTTCCGGTGTCGACGATAAGAGCAAATTCCTGAGGCGGCGATCCTATCCATAGCCGAGTCGTATAGTAACTGCAAATTACCGCTCCCCGCACCCCCCCCAAAAAAAATTCCTCAATATTTCGAAAATCGGAAAAGGAAAAAAAAACACAGTTTTTATAGAAGAGAGACCCGCTGGAGAGGAGATCGTCGTAGAGTCTCATGCGAGCGTTTGGAGTAGAACGGGAGAGCTGTGATTGCTGGAGATGACGGCGGAGATTGTCTACCTGTCGGTGCAGGGAATGATTGCGTGATGATAGATGTAGCGGAAGGACCATTGGCTGCCGTTGATGATCTTTTGCATCGACGGTGGAGATATGGAACCCGAACCCGATTACGTAGCAGACGATCAGAAGTGAAGAAGTTAGGTGAGACGAGGTTCGAGCCATGGCGCGTCACTTTGGCTCCAAATTACGGTCCACGACGACAGACCACTGCAGGCGGACAGATAATTCTAAAGTGCACTCGTTAAAAATGGAACCAAAAAACCCCCAAAACAATTAGCATTTTTTTTTTTTAACCGGCATAATGGTGATCCAATCATGGGAAGCCACGTCAAGAAATTAAACGTTGAATCTAACGGGCGATCGTTCATTATCATTGTGGTGTTTGGGGGGCGGGGGGGGGGGTGAGGAAGGAAATCGTCAGGAAACGTGCCTGAAGGGCTTTGATGGAGGAGTCTCGTTTTAAGAATTAAGGCTTGTCTTTCTTGCCCACTTCCTTGGGTTGAAATAATTCTGCAAAATGAGGCTTTTTTTGTCATTATCTTCCACTGCCCAATTGATCAAACACGAGAAAACAACCTCCCATGAATAATTCAACACGTCAACACTGATTCCATGAAATCATGATCGAGTTTAACTCAAGCTTTGAGTTTTTGTTTCACTTGATGGACATTACACCTTTTACCATTAACATTTTTCATCTTCCTTTACCAAAAGCCTAAAAGTAACCATTTTCATGATAAAAATACCATACATAAAAAAAAAAAAAGTTACTACAGAAAGTAAAAATGTACAAAATTATCAACATTTATATAATATAAATTATTGTCGTATCAAATTTTATATAAATTTAATACTTTAATTATGATATGAAAAAAATAACATGAATTCACGCATCATCGAATCTACCTAAAACGTTTTCTCACAACCATGACTTTCAATTTAAGTTTCAAAATGTTTAAACATTTTGTAGAAGTGAAGTTGATGCAACTGTAGGTTTCATCAGAAGATTGCATGAACAAGAACAAGAAAAAAAGGAGTTAAAATAACCCAAGTAAATTAATGCCCTCGTAGAAGGAAATGCTTGCTAGATATACAGTGTTGGACAAACAAAAGCAGAAAAACCTCAAAATACGGTCTATTTCCCTTTTCAAATTCCCAAAAGAAGGACTGTTCCTCTCAGCATGTTAGTCTTTTTTTCCAACTGCAGACTATCCATGGCCACGGCTACCAAGGTCACAACATGTGACTGTAACATTCCTCGGAAACTCATGTGACAGCCAACAATGACTACAAACTACAAATACGCACAATAATCCTACAAGATGACGGATCAGATCAGTTATATAAACTCAGTACACAAAATCCTAATCCTAAACTAATGAATGAGATATTTGTAGTGAAAATCTCTTATTAGCATGTCATACGTTTGTGATTTTGTATGTTTACATGTGAAACAGCTTTCGCTTGCTGCACCAGGCAAGTACAAATTTTCCATAAACATGGCTACGCATCATTGGAGCGTTTACTCGCACCAGATTCAGCAAAGCATTGAAAACAAAGCCCTGATCATGCAATTAAAACAAACATCAGAACAAAAAATAAATTGCAGCATAACAACAATCTCCAGTATAAGTTGCTATTAATAGTTAAACATGCATAAATCATCCCATGTTTGTGGTAATAGTGATATTGCCTACAAGAGAATAAGGCCAAAGTTGTTTTGAATAGCTGACTCTAAGAAGTATGACTGTGTGGTCTCATAATCACACCGTGCAAACCTTTCTGAGTGCCTAAGCCAACCCTATCCAGGTGCAATAGATTAAAGAAGTAACTTGAGACATTTATATATGGTTGCACGATGCAAAAATAACTTTGCAAGTGCACGAAATGACCATGAAAATGGAAACAGCAGAGTTTAAGAATTATCTAACCTTAGACACTGACAAAGCTGATTGAATAACATAGTTTCCGAAAGGATGCACGAGAAGCTTCGACACAAAGGGACTTCTAAGTAACTCCATTATAATTCTCGTAGACTGCTGTTCTCCCGATTCGACCAAGCACTTCTCCACAACATTGCTTCCATATCTATTGCAGGAAAGAGAAGCATAATTCCCTTCAAGCTGTCTCGGGAGACTTTCAGTTATTTGAGGCTCTTTCAGTCCCAGTATATGTTGTATCACATAGTTGCTAGAGAAAAAAGACAAAACACAGGATATCAAAGCTCAAATAAATTGCACTTCATTGCTTAGAAATTTCTAAATTGCACATTAAGTTCCACATTAAAGCAAGTGAAGCAATGAGGAAGACCTTTAAAATAAAACGCAAACGCGTGCAAGCGCACATGCGCGCGTGCACACACACGCACACACAAAACTTTCCAGAAATTAACACATTAGGTTTCAGAGAACCACACACCCATATTGGTCTTCGGCTAGGTGCAGAGCATTTGCTATTATCTTTCGAACTAGATGAGCCCTTGCCTCTCCCTTAGAGTGGTCAACACATTGCTGCAGTGCACAGCATCCACTTTTGTCCTTCGCAATTTGAAGACAGTTATCAGCCACCTCAATCAGAAGACTCTGCCAATGGAAACCGATGGTCACAGAATGTTTTTGGCATTAAAAAAAATGCATAAAACAGATCTTGGGTCCAGTTTCAACAGTGCTAAAAGAAGAGAAAAAGCAGCAGTTAAATGAATCTAGTTCATTGTTATAACGTTCTAGACATGAAGAATCATATTAAACCCTGCAATTCAATTGAAATGACTGCACATATCTATCCAAGAATCAAGAAGGATAAATGCACAGTAAAAGAATTAATTCAAAATAAAACAAATATGGCCAAATGAAGCTTAACTCAAATTATAAACAATCCAACTACTCTTAAACTCGTGGATGTTACCATATTATCTTCATCAGAGAAATTTTTCAAGCAATAATGGATCACGCGATGACCATTCATGTCCTTGGTCAATGCAACAACGCAAGGGCTTAGAGCTGACATAACTAACGATATTTGTTGTTTAGTAGTAAGTTTCTCCAACAATTTCTGTACAACACGAGTCCTGCCATAAAAAAATATTAATGGAGACAACTTATTTAGAACCAGAAAAAAAAAAAAAGAAACACCCGAATCAACCAAAGCAGAGCAAACTAAACATACCCATGAAGATTGAGACAAATGTTAACAAGTTTAAAACCATCTTTCATAACCACTAAAAGAATCTGATTCTTCTGTTTCTCGCTACAAACATCCACAACTTTTTGAACAACATAATTCGCAAAAGGATCTAACATCAACTCCCCAACATGATCAATAACCTCCATGAAAACCATATCAATTTCCTCCTTTGAAGCTTCTTCAATAGCCCTTTGTAAAAACCCACAACCATATTGATCTTTGGCTAGGGCCACAATCCTACCTCTCAAGTCCCCTAGACTCAAACAATTCAAATGTTCCTGTAACCAACGAGGCCTCCTAAAACTATTTTTAGTCTGATTATAATTATTGTTATTAGCGTTATGACTATTAAAACTAGATCTCATAACATTCATGTTGTTTGAATGAGAAGTCCTCGAGCAACCGGCGCGGGCATCGGCACCAGCAGCAGCAGCCAGCAGCCCATTTTGATGATAAGTGGGCAATATTGAGAATTCATTGAAATGTTCGTTTCTTCTTGAATCAAGCAAATACTGATTTCCATTTAAATTGAAGGATTGACACGAACTATACATGAAAGCATCCCAACTTTCAATATCTGGGCCCACCTTCATCGCCCCATCAAAACCTACATTCAGACCCTCACCAACAACATTGTTTCTCTCTTGTCCTGTTCCTGCCAACCCGCCGCCAAACCCATGCCCGTACTTGTCCAAGAATTCACCACCAAAAAGATCCGGGTGGCCTAACTCTTGATTTTCCAGAGTTGATACGTCAAGACAAGAAAAGGCTGATTCTAGGGTTTGATCAAAAGGGCTGCTTTGTACGGTGGTTCCTGCAAAAACAAGTTCTGCGTTACGATAACAAGAGAAACAGTTTTCCGGTGACTGTGAAATCAGAGCCGAAGACGACGTCACGGTCTCCATTAAACCCCCCCCCCAAAAAAAAAAAAGAAAAAAGCTTAAAAAGAAAGATAAAGAAAGAAAGAAAGAAAGAGTTTTTGAAGGGTTTTTGGCCTAGTTTTAGAGGGTTTCAAAAGCACACTATTTATAACAAGAAAATCGCAGAAAAAGTCGGATGAGTTTTTAATTCAAGAAAAAATATATATATCCCAAACCAAATCTTGTGATTTCATCAGGCAAATTCCATTATATCGCCGACACATAAGAACACAATCGCTTAAGAGTTTTTTTTTTTTTTTTTTTGCATGCAATATATGAAAATCTTTTTTTAACGCTTGAATCAAAGCAAAAAAGAAAGCTTGAAACCTTAATATACTAACAAAGAAACACAACTGTGTTTCCTCGTTTGTTTGTCTATCTGTCTGTCTGGTCCACCATCGCTGACCAATTGTCATTTAAAGATATCACTTTCTTTCTTTCTTTTTTTTTTTTTTTTTCTTTGTTCTTCATGACCTTTTATCCACTTTTGCAAAGTCTCCTCTCATATATACATATATATATATATATATATAATTTAGTTTATTTTAAGGATTCTGGTCTGTCATTAGTCATGAATTATGATTAAAAGTTAAAAAGCAATTTAATTTGCATCCTTTTCATTTATCAAGCCAATTTATAACTCCGGGATTTTTCATTTTTTACCTTTGTTTTCAACTTAAAACTTTGATTCAAGTGAAAAAAAAATTAATATTTACATTTTAAAAAATAAAGTTAAAATTTTATTAAATAGAGGAGCTTTTAAATTTCTTAACTTAAAAGGATGATAAATAAAAATAAATAATAACATACAATAACTTTTTAATTTTATTTTAAAAAAAAAAACTAGTGAGCAATGTCGTGTCCTATCAAATCAATAAATTCAAATAATTGGCTGAGTTTTATTTTAAAAAATAGAATAAATCATGTTAAAAGGAAAAAAAAAAGTTAATATAAGTTTTATTTAGATTCGTCTAAGATTTAAGTATCAAACAGGTTCAATGAATTTGATTTGAATAAGGTTGGATTTAGTACCTAAGATTTTAAGCTTTGACTTTATTTTCATTTATGTTATTATTTAATTAGTAAAAAATATTTTTAATTACATTAAATTATAAAAATATTTTTAAAATGATATTATTGATTTTTAGATCTCAGCAAATTAAACTGAAGCAAGCTTTTTATTTTTTAAAAAAATTATAATTTCAATCTTTATCTGACTTGATCCAAGTGAGTAATTTTAATATTTTAACACGAGATGTATCCTTCTCTATTAAGGTATTTGTATAATCAAAGTCAAATAAATACACGGATAAATTGCCATTTATTTCTTCATTCCCCGGTTTACTTTGCGAAAAGATATCAATGGAGGATGGTTTGTTCACAAAATTCGAGGTTAAATCTCTGGTAGCATGTAACTACCTTTTTTAGGAGTCAAAAGATTTAAATAATCGCTTCACGTAGGCACACTAATTTAGCGATTTATTCATCATTATTGCCTTTATTTCACTAGAAAATTGTACCTAAATGTATCCCATAAGTCCTAACATCAGCCAACGATCATGGTTGCGTTATTATCTTAAGATAATCATATTAAATAGTAAAGAAAAAAATTATCACATTTATCATTAATGATTTTTTTTTATTTTAACTCTTACAATGTAATTAAAAAAATAACACATATTCATTTATGATCGATTGCGTACGGAAAGAATTTTTATTTTTTATTTTTATTTTTTTACATATATGTAACTATGAGATTTGATGAAATTAATTTAAATATTTAAAAATATCAAAAATAAAATTTAATTATGATATATATTTTTTAATTATCTTGTTAACCATAGACGGATGAGCAAACAAAAAACGCTAATGTATCGGACGATGACAATAAAGATAATTATTATGATATTTTAAAAATTATTTTGATTGATTTACAAATAAATTATTAAAAAATATAACAATTCTGAATTTAAAAGCGATTTCTTAAGTTAAAAATGATTCATGTTGAACAAGATAACTCATAATCCGAAAATCAAACGCATCTAGATTTATATAACACTATATTAAAGTTATCCAAGAGATTTAATCATCTATTTACAAATGGCAATCCATTTA
>JBBYHM010000019.1:18609863-18629910 GCA_038381775.1 Adansonia rubrostipa | reverse complement strand
GCATCTAGATTTATATAACACTATATTAAAGTTATCCAAGAGATTTAATCATCTATTTACAAATGGCAATCCATTTATTTTGTTAATATTTTAAAATTTTATTTTATTTTCTATTTTTTCTATTTTTATTATGTTGATTTTGCTTTTTTATCTTAATCTATAAGCAATATATATATATATATATATATCCATTATAATCCCAAGAGATTACTACATGGGTTGACACGTGGCAGCTTATTTTTTAATTTTTTTTACTTTGTAAAATATTTTTGTGCTTTTTTATATATTTATTATCTTATTCATATTATTTTTATATATGATTAAATTTAAAAATATTATATATTTATATAAATTTTAATATATTTATAATTCGTTTCATATAGATTTTAATATATTTGTGAAATTGTGTCATATTTATTTTTCTTTGTGTTGTATTTTATCATTTTGTCCGTATTTTATTTTTATCGTCTAATTAAGTCATGTTTAAAATTGTTATGTCTAATTAACATTATTCAAATAACCTCTAAGTTTATGCTACATGCCCTTATGTTCGTGTTACTTTTTAATTATCATAATCATGTATAAAGTATTACATATTTGTATAAATTTTAACACTTTAATAATCTGTTTAATTTATATTATTATACGTTTATCTATTTATGTCATCTTCCTATTACTTTTCATATCATGTTATGTTTTGATTATTTCTATATGTTTATGATTTATATCATATTATATTTAAAATTTAAGGTCCGATTGATAATATTTAAATAACTTTCAATTTAATATCACATGTAGTCATTTTTGTATTAATTTACTTTCTATTTTTATAATCTTATTTAATGTATTATATATTTATATAAATTTTGACACTTTAATATTTTATTTTATGTAAATTTTGACATATTTGTGTATTTGCATTGAGTTATATAATTACATTTATATTATAATATATTAAAATATAAAAATAAATGTTTTTAAAAAAATTATTTATAAAAATACTCTTCCAACACAAACAAAATTATAAAAATTATTATAATATAATTAATATTAAATTATTAAAACTATTATATATTTTATTTTTATTTTTTATAAAATGTTAATCCCGAGCAAAGCCGGGTCATAAATTCGATTATGTATATTTATATATATATATATATATATAGAAGAGATTCATTTACACCGATATAAAATTAAACTAGTTTTACACACTTTTATAACTTTATATACGGTTAATATATTAAAAAATTGACCACTAAATTGAGTAATATAATTATACTCGTCATGCATGTTAATTTTCGAATCGATCTAACATCTTAATCATATCAATTGAAAATACTATTTTTTAAAATATATTTAGTGACTGAAAATTTTTTAAATCAAACAAATACTTAAATTTTTTTATTTATTTAAAACTCGACATAGATAGTCTATATAAATAAACGATGAAATATAATGGTAAGATTAAACAAATATAAATTATATATAAAATTATATAAATACGTAAAATAAAAAATGTAAATATATCTCTTTCCATATATGTATATGTATATGTATATGTATATGTATATGAATATATATATATATATATATATATCAATCCCATTATTGGAAATATACTATTTTTTTTTTTCCAAATGAATGAATGACCTTTCCCACCAAGTGCGTCGCCTCTTCCGTGAAAGTTCCCAACATTCTTGCATGCAAACACGAAACTTCCGAAGTAACGGGCAGAAATGAATTTGACTTTTTTAACAATTGCTCTAATAACGCTTAATTATATTATATTATGCGGTATATTCACTTAATATGTTCAAAATCATCAAATTGATTTTAACTACAATTATTTCTGTTCAAGGATCAAAGTTATTGGACATGAATAAAGATTTTTTTAATTGGAGTGGATTCAACCTAACCGAATTATTATTTAAATAAAAAATATTTTTTATTTAAATTTAATAATAAAAATTAATATAATTTTTTAAATATTTATAAACAATAATATGGCTATCAAGCCCACTTGAACGACGCTCAGGTGAAAAAAAAAAAGAATCAAGAGATTCAAATCATAATCTGCCGCATAGATAGATCTAATTCCAACGTCTTAATCAAAGATGGACCATAGATGGAGTTTACCCAAACATCAAAGATGACTGCTTAATGAACAAGAAATTAGAGAGCATGACACAGATTCCAGCACACCGGAATTTGCGAAATTCATTTCTTCTTGTATTTGTATAGTCCCTTTCGGGAAACAAGAATGGCAGTCTGACTATGGTGTACATATGGAAAGTTCTTGTATCAAAGAATATAAAACTAAGCAATTCCTTCTAACTTTTACTTTGAAATGGACAAGATAAAACCTATTATAAATGGAAGTAATTTTAGCCTACAGGTTGTAAAAGTGTCTACTCCATCGTCTGGGATAAATGGGAATCGAAAAAAGTATCCTTACATGATTTACGAGACAAAATATAACTCTGCGCAGCTCTGACAAGCGAGTCGGTAGCGATCTGGAACCAGCACCAAAAGAATGTCTTCATTCTTTGAAATATTGATCAATTGCCAACAGGCTACCTGGAGACTTATATAGACAGATACATAATTCTGAGAACTGGTTAGTCCTAGCGCTGACGGAATTTTCCTGACTAATTTCCGGGGGCAGAAAATCTCTTGGATAGTTCTATGCCAAACCAAGTGGCAGGAAGAGCGCCGCCACGTGAAACAAGATAAAAAATGAATGCTATATATGCAGCTGTCCAAATACAGATAAATAGTCCAAACGGCAGTCCCTCGACTTCAGAAACAAAGAAATCAATTAAAAGATACCCATTGATTATTATCACCAGGGCCGCCACAGTCCAGGCCAGTCTCTGCAAAATAATAAAAAACATAAGCCCAAAAAGTTAGCCATCTTTTCAGTTCATACATGGAACCATTAACTAGACATGTGTAAATTAACTTAAGTATCATCAACCAAAGCAGCTCAACCAACTTGGTATCTTGCAAATACAAATGAAAAGAATGGTAAAGTTAAAGAATGATACTCACTACAAAGTAATTAATCAAATTACATATTCTAACTTTGTGAACCGAAGACACTCAAAAACAAACAATCCATTGTCATTTTCCAAAACAAGGAAAGCCCGTTAAGACTTCATGAATTTGGCATAAGGCTGAAAGATCAATTTTGAAGCTTTGTTTTCCTAGAAAACCTTTCACTGGCCTGAACAATAAAGAATTACAACAGGAGGTTTGGATAACTTTAATATCCTTTTTAAATAAAGCAACCAGCAAATTATATGCAACTGCGTAGGGATCACCGTGGGTTCATATACAGCTGTACTTCCAGTTACCACACAAGGACTCAAGACAATTCATATACAGCTGTATTTCCAGTTACCACACAAGGACTCAAGACAATCACTCCCACCAGAACCAAATGCTCTGTCGATCAAATTATGATAGGAAATTTAATGGATCCTATGGATTCCACGGAATTGTAGAGTGAATTTGGTGCTCTTTGATTAGACCCTTCCAAAAAGCATGTAATTTGAGGCAAAACCTCATTTTACTTGAGGGCTCTAGCAGTCCCTCCAGAACAATATGGTGTCTTTGGCTTCCCCATAAAGAAGCCTTAATCAGTAGGACTACTAAAGTTAGACATAATCCTCACAATTTTTGGTACTTAGACATGCTTTGCTAATAAATGGAGGGACAATAGAACCAAAACAATAGCAATTACATGTCAACTTCAGAAAGTCATCAGATCAATAACTAGGCCCTAAGATAATTTGGGATTACCCTCCAACAAATGTCATGAACACTCCCCTACATATCCTCTCTACGTGAAAAAAAGCAAGCAGGCTGCGGACAGTCATATCAGCACAGTATTATTCTTTTTCACTGAATATGCCTAGAGAGTATCACTAATGGCAAAGTAGAGAGAAATGTGCCTACTGATGAATAAATGCATAGGAAATATTTGTTGCAGGACATATTATATGGGTCCATTGGTGTCAAGTTCTGCCTAATGGCATAAAAATCTCGGTAAAATTTTCTTTTTCAGTATTGAAAATCAACTCAAGTTTCTTGTCTTTAAAAGGCAAACAACTAGTAGATGAACAGAGGCATAAAAGCGAAGCAAGCTGTTATATATAGTGATAGTTATAGGAACATGTGAAAGTTGAACATGTTTCTTATCCCATTCTCTTTGCAATATAATTGTTTCAAACATGAAAATTTAAACCAATATGCACCCCAGCATTGAATTCAAACATAATAATTGCTGATAGTTTAGGTATTATTATTTATAACATGCAGGTTGCAGCAAAGTGCTAATAGTCACTCATGCGAAGCAATGGTTAGAAGAAATAAAATGGAAGACAAGTGACACAAAAAGCTTACCTCAAGAATAGGCCCAATCCTAAAGACTCCCATGACCTGCTCCTTGGAGACCAAGGTTAGAAGCGGGATGAGTGCAAAAGGAATCTGTATTGACTGAAGCACGTTCAGCCATTCATTCAAAACATCCAACGAGGCTTCAGATGTGTTAAATACAAGAGCTACAATAATAGTCGGCACAATTGCAAAGCTACGTGTAATCAATGACCTCAACCACTTCTTCAGACGAAGGTTGAGAAAACCTCCCATTATAAACTGCCCAGCATATGTGCCAGTTATTGTACTACTTTGTCCAGCTGCTAGTAGCCCAATACCCCATATGTAGAGAATCGGAAAGACTCCTCCACTATACTTCTCCTCAAGATACTGCCCTGCGTTAACTAGTCCTATGTTATTTGCTTGTTTTGTACGATAGAATCCTTTGGCAAAGACAGTTGTCACAAACAAATTGATCATGAAGGAAACCAGAAGCGCAACAGATGACTCAATTGAGTAGTAGTTTAGTGCCTCTTGAACCCGGCCTCTATTTTTGGGATCAATTTTTCTTGATTGTACCAAAGCAGAATGTAAGAATACATTATGAGGCATTATGACACAACCCACAACCCCCACAGCTTGCCAAATCGTTTTCGAGCTAAGTCTAGGAACCAAAATACCTACAAAACAAAAAAAAAAAAAAAAAAACTCAAAAATGAAGTATTTACTTCATGCAAAATGATTATTATGTTAAGAAAAATTTACCTATGAGTAATTCTTTTCCATTGGGTTTTGTATCATCAAACATCCAAGCAAATGATAAAGCCATAGTTGCAATCAGAACAGCAAAAACAGCTTCTAGTTTCCTGACTCCATAATTCTCCAGGAATAAAAAGATAAAACTGTAAACAGAGATCGGGTGAAACACATGTTACTAGTGGGGAAAAACATCATTTCCAATTCAAAATAATAGAATCCGACTTTATCTTCCCCAGTTAAAACCCAATAACATTAAAAAGAAAGTCTCAGACTTTAAATTCAAAGAAATCTAAAATGTCACCCACATAAAGAACCAAAAAGAAATTTGTGAATCAAATTAAAATTAAAGCAAAAAAGCACAAAGGATTCATCAAACCGAGGACGTTTACCAATCCAAAGCGGTGATTAAGACCCCAGCCCATAGCGGCAAAGCGCCGTTACTCAAAATTTGGATAGCTATTGCACTCCCAATAACCTCTTGAATATCAGCACCAATAAGCGCCAATTCCGCCATGAACCACAGCACTAATCGAGCCCAAGTCGGATATTCCTCCCGGCAAAGCTCCGCCAGATGCCGGCCTGTTGCCACTCCGACCCGAGCTGACAACAACTGGATCAGCAGGCCCATGATGGTGGCCCACATCAACAACCAAAGCAAAGAGTAACCCGCAATTGCCCCAGCCTGGAGATCCCCTTCCAAATTCCCCGGATCTAAAAACGCTATACTCATTAGAAAGCCCGGTCCCGTAAACAGCCAGAGCTTCTTCCAGGAAAACGGAGGGACGTAATCGACATTTTGGATGGATTCCGGTGTTTCCACGTCGACGATCACGATTTTCTCTCGGGATTCGAATGCGACCTCGTTTTCATCATCGGGCGACGACGACGACGGCGAAGGAGGGTGGGATGGTAATAAGCGTTTGGATTCAGATTCCTCACCGGTGTCTTTGTCTTTTTCTGGTTCCTCATTCGATAACTCCTCCTCGCCTCGGGTTTGGGAATTCATCGTCGGAGGAATATTCCGTTGGTCAAAATCCGATATTCGGCTTGTTTAGCTCCGTTTCGGTGGGTAGAGCTCTGCCGTCGAGTAACGTACGGAGTTGGAGTTACTTCGGTTTCTTTTTCTTTAGATGTTAATTTGTCGCGACTTGCGAGCGAGCGGTTTCAGATTATGTATAACGTAAAAAAGTTGCAATCATTAGTTCCACCATTAAGAAAGCGACACGTTAATACTGATGTGGCAATCTATATTTTTACTAAAAAAGTAGATATTAAACGTCAATGCTTAAGAGGTAGATTTTTAACTTCCAACTTAGACCAGCGAAGTTAAAATGATTTGCGCTTATTCCAAACATATTTGTGTTGAAGTGATATAGAATATTCAATTAAGTCCTTTAATTTTATTAAAAATATATTAAATTATTAAAGTTTAAAGTATAAACTTTTATTTAATTGTAATTAAAATTATGAAGGTATAAATATTTACCTTTCTATGAAGATTTTTTTGGCAATTTATTGTTATAAAAACCAATTACTTTGTATGAATAATTGACAATTATTCAAGGTAATGTTATTTATAAAATTTGTCATCCTAATTGAACTTTATTAGTTTATTTTCAATAATTTATTTAGATATTATTCATTTACTTATTTAAAAATTCATCTTATGTTAATCCTATTTTTTTAATTAAAAACTTCTACATTTTAGTAAAAATTATTTTCGCTCCATTCCAAGTGAGAGTAATTCATTTACTAGTATTACCGTCAATCTTCGAATTCAAAAACAAAATGCTTGTATTTTCTAATTGTGTAAAAGAACATAATAATAACAATAATAATAATAATAATAAGTTGCAAATAATTGAGCAAAAAAGTAACTTAAGAGAAAAAAAATGTAGGAAAAATTATTATATCTAGTGAGTATTAGATTTTCATAGGGTTAGTAATATGGTATTTTTTAAAATATATATATAATATAATAAAATTTTAATTGACTTGTGAAGTTAAAAAAATTCAATCACCAATGTAGTAAAAAAAAGTCAAAAATAAAAATAAGTTCACAAATTTTTATCAGCTATAAACTTTTATTTTATTTTAATTTGAACTTACCATTGTAAAATATTCAATTTCTATTAATTTTTTTAATTAAATGATGCAATTTGTTAAAAAATATTTATTTATATTTACACAGATTATTTGGATAGCAAATATTTGAAAAGCATGCTATTTAAAAAAAATCATGACAAAATAAACTTTATTCATCAATTTCAAGATTTAATGCATATTATTAAAATGAAATAAAAACGATATTTGCAATTTTTTTCATATTTTACTAAAATTCGAAAGTGTATTTGGTTATTAATATTATTCCTCTTCTTTTACTTGTTAGTTGTTACTCTTGAGACATGCTTTTTGTGAATAACAAAATAAAAATGTTTACTTATTAAAAAATTTATTTAATTAATGCTAACGTATAGCCAAAAAAAAGTTTTGAGTGAGGAGTTGGAGAGACTATCTTATTCCAGGACTATTGCATGTCAAAGAACTAAATGATGATTCATATTGAATTTATTGATCATTTATCAAAGAAAAAAAAAACAGGAACATAAATCTTGCAATTAGAATATTTGCTTGATGTGTAGTCATTTTTAACCTCGCAAGTTTTAATGATATTTTTGTTTGATTTGAGGCAGAAGAAAGAAGCCTGTGGAAACCACATGGAATGTCGGTGGCTATTAGTGAACTAAAAGCCAGAGGTTTCCATGGACCCATAAACTGCGTTTCAGATTCAGCAATTTTTTTTCCTACTATGTTGAAATTGGAAACTATGTAATACGTTTGACAAAAACGTTAGCTACCATAAAGTTTAAGGTAACCAAGAAATCTTTCTTTCAGTACAGTTTACATTTTTGATCGTGATGTTAAATCTCTGTACTTGGTAATAGTTCTTACTATTTTAAAAGACTTGTAATTGCTGAGGAAGCAAGCCACATGGTGCAATGGAATAATTCAACAGTAGGGGATAGCTTTCATCCATTCAATGATTGTTCCTATGAATATGAACTTTTTTCCTTGGTTCCATTGTCAAAAATGAGAGTAATTGCAAGTACATTTCAACTCATAGGAGCCTATAAAAAACAAAGTGCTACTGAAAGACACAAGTACATTGCATATGCTCTTTTTTTTTTTGGGGGTCCAGTGCTGTGGCATCTCGAACCATAGCCACCGGACTGATATAATTCGAAAAAAGAAAAAATTGCACCGAGTGAAAAGCATTATCTCTTTCATTGTTCTCAGTGGATTCCCTCTTTTCTTATAAGAATGGATCATGGTTTGTATAATCTTATAAGTGGAAAATAAAATATATATTTTTTTGTGTGTTTGGCAGAAAAGAAAGTTGAAAAAGAAAATATTATTATTTTGCACATTTGTTAATAAAAACAATTTATTTAAAGTCAAAAATTAAAAATTAAAAAAATAAGAATGGTTAAGTGAAACATGCATATTTATAAGATCATATATGATTTATAAATTTTATTTTTTTATCTTAATTTAAAGTGGGTATAATAATAAATTAATATTTTTATTTTTTTCTTTCATTTTTCAATCGAATCAAAGAATTATTGAATTTTTTTTCATTTTTCATCTTTTTTGCTAAGCATACTTAAAAATATATATACTTTATTTCTTTTCATATTTCTTTCTTTTGACCTTCTATCTTTCTATTATTTTATCTATCCTACCAAGAAAAGCTTAAATGAATATGTTTATTAATATATAATCAAATTCTAAACAATTCATATGTGATATTATTCATAAAATAAATAAATTAATTGATCATATCTCATTCAAATTTGATGCATTTAATAAATAAATCTTAAAATATTATTTAAAATTATTTAATTAATTTAATAAACGAACAAAAATTTAACTTGTTTGTATTCGTTCATTTTAAGCGCCGTACTTCTCTTACTAATGTCTAAGTTTTAGACTACCATCTTCTCACCAATTAGTTCCTGCGCAAAGCATTGAAAACAATATATGTATTTAATCTTATATTTTTATATTTTTATATATTATAATCATATTTAAAGTATTATATATTTGTATAAATTTTATTAAATTAATATTTTATTTTATATAAATTATAATATAATCATATATTTATATCATATTTATTTAATTTTTTTCATATAATATTTATATAATATAATCATATTATATTTAAAATTAGTAGATCTCCTTTCTCAAACGGCATCAACTTGAAACCATCTTTGGTCCCTTCAAAACCCTCAAATTTCTTAGGCCTAAAGTTCATAGGCGCTTCCCAAAATCATAGGATCGCAAGTTTGGTCCATAATATTCGCCAACAACATCGTGCCACTGGATACTGCGGAGACCTCCTACAATGCCATTCCTTTGATGATTCATGAGGCATTAATAATGGACATTTAATACTTGCCTTAAAAAATGATTATAATTTTCTACTTAAATGGTTACGGTCCTTAATTAATTCCTAAGGCTATAGCTTGCCCAGCTCTAATCTCTTTTAGCTTTGTAGTATCACTAATGGAAATCCCAGTTGAACTTATTGGATCTTGTAAAATAAAGTGAAACGCAAATAATATATATTTCAAATTTACGTTTTATTGAATTTCATCTTTAACAATATATTTGTTTTGAATAAATTATATAAATGTTAAAAATATATATTTTTATTGCACAAATAATACTATGTTGCAATAGGTAAGTAGAAAATACGTATTTAGCATATTAAAACATTTTACATAATATTTTCTTTTTGCAAACGTAAAAAGTTTTATGTTGTAGTAAGTATTGCAAATTATTTAGGTCGATCAAAAAACAATTACAAAATCAAACATTTCAAAATGTTTTAATAATAATAACAATCTAGGATCGATATTAAAATTGTTATCTCTTTTTAACTGAGTTGAGTTCCAAAGGACTCCCATGAACGTCCTCAAATATATAAAAAAAAAATATTTATTTATTCATTGATATGGCTATGTATTTTCAATATATATATATATATATATATATATATATATATAAAAGTTGATCTTAAAATTGAGAGAGGAGGTTCATCATGGCTGGGCGCGGCCTACACTTTGCAATCAAGGGCTGAGCCTTGGGCATGGTTAGCCCATTCCCTTCACTCATATCCACCATCTCCTCGCCACTTCTCTCCCACTCAAAGCACTGAATCAGAGATCCCACTGTCAATGGAATCAAACCCATTGCCAAGCTCTCCCCTGGGCACCTCCGCCGGCCTGTCCCAAATGGCAACAACGTGAACCCACCATTCTTTACGGCCAGGGGTCCTAGGAACCTGTCGGGCTTGAATTCAGTGGGGTTTTCCCATAATCCAGGTCATTCTGCATGGCCCAAATGTTCACCAACAGCATTGTCTCCTTTATTGGGTGCATTCATTGGATGACTCGTGCGGTACCAAAAGGGGGGTAACGGGGTACATCCTGAATGTCTCCTTTATGATGCCATGGAGGTGTGGGAGTTTGCCAAGGTCTGATTCCTCGATGAGCCTGTTTTGTCCGACCTCCATGTCTATTTCTTCCTGGGCTTTAGCAAGGGTTTTTGGATTGTTTAACAATAGTGACAGCACCCACTCCATGGTCCCAGCTGAGGTATCGGTCCCAGCTGATGACCATACCTAGACGCATAAAAAAAGGGACAAATCAATCTTCTTCAAGGCACATTTAAAGTGATGATCGGTTACCAGATGCTTTTTGACGTCACCCTATATTTCGGAATTTGATTATCATCCCGTGTACACTTAATCTTCTTTGAACACTCACAAGTTTTACAAAATTTTATCACTTGAAACTCCTTGGTTTGAGCCAAGAAAGGTGTAGACAAAGCCTTGCCCAAATAAGACTTTCGCATAAATGTACAGGGATAACAACCGAAGTCCGATATGGAAGGTGATGCTAGCAGAGATCTTAAAAACCGATCATCACAAGAACGTAAATTGCAGGAGACATGAATCTGGATTTTACAAGGGAGAATAGCTTACCTGCATCATGCCTCTGATGATATCATCTGTATAATATTCAGGATCAGTTTGTTGCAAAGATAATAGAACATCAGCCATAGTCTTCCCGCTCTGTTCCGAATATGAGTCACTTGCTAATTTTCTGCGCCATTCAATTAAATTTTGCATGAATCCGTCCCTCTTCCTCTGCAAAATTGCCAGCCTCTTGTCAATTTTATTCAATCCAACCCATTTCAAAACCGGCAGAAAATCTCCGATATTTGAGGCTCCGCTCAATTCAAAGGTCTCTTTAACAATTTCTTTGAACATTCTTTCTTCCTCAAATTCTTCCTTTCCTTCTCTATAATACCTCTTCCCAGCAATCATCCTCATCATAACATTAAGAGTTAACTCAAGAAATCTTGATTTCATCTCCACAACATGAAACTCACCGCCCTTTGAACTCCTATAAAGCCTGAGAATCAAAGATCTAACTTCATCCATTCGTATCCCAAGATACTTCTGAACACGACTAGACGACAGGAGCTCGAGAGCGGCCACACGCCTCAAGTTTCTCCAGTGATCGCTATACGGGGCCCAGGGGAGTGTAGTATAATCATAACCAAGGTGTTTGCCGTCGAGCAGACGTGGGCGGTTTGCGAATACGACATCATTTTTGGTGAAACACTCTTCGGCAGCCGATGGAGAAGACACGACAAGGACATTGCGAGATCCGAACTGCATGAAGAGAATATGACCATGCTGGTTGGAAAGCTTAGCAAGGGTGCGATGGAGGGGTTTTTTAATGAGATGGAGATGGCCTATGACGGGAAGGGAGAGAGCAGGGCTTGGTGGGAGTCCTTTGTTTTGGAGCAACATTTTGGTAAGAAAGTACAGGAAAAGGAAGAAGACAACGTAGAAGAATAGCGAGGCTTCCATGGATAGATTTAGATTGAGGCTTGAACTTGGGGAGCCATTCCTTAGCCTGATAGAATCATTTATACAAGATTGCCAGTTGGCAAGTGGTGATGTGAAACAATGGGATAATGCTAAGTCTTGCGGGTAATATTTAATGCAAAATCAAGGAGCTGTCTTCCACTGCCGTCAAATTTTTTACTGGTAGAGCATTTCTAGCCGAGCCGTGTGAAGAAAATGTGCCAAATGATAACGAATCTACTGGGAATCATTTGCCATTCTTTTGATGTATCGAACTATCAATAGTCTATTTGGTAAATTCGCAGAGGACAACCTATGTCTTGTTCCAAGTTCCAACTAAATCCCTCCAACAATAAGCTATTCGCTATAGGCATTTTAAACAATTAATCTGCCAGTTTGCTACTCTGGGCTTGATTCCTCAACTGATGCAAAAGGTAGCCTAGCTTCGCCAAAAACTTAGAAAATTGCGTAAAGAATATGCTTGAACGTTGCCGCCTCTAGATTAGGCTGCTTCCAACTTCCAAATTGATTGCATCATTTGAATATTAAGATACCATACATCTTCCAAGTCCAACCATAAAAATTCCATAAAAAGCGTCAAAATTTGAATCCTGGCAGTACTATAGTCTGGCATATGATAAGAATTAACCTTTGGTAGATGACAAACAGAACTTGAGTTTGCATTAAGAGAGATCTTTCTCAAAATATTAAAAGCCATGTTTTGCACCAAGATAGGCTATTGTGACCGTTATTTATATTCTTGCTAAGCACCACCTATAAGTAACTTTTCGGTATCATATTAAACTGTCATCTATTTTAGTGACTTTTTATTTCCCAAAACACGAGGACAGGAAGTTGAAGCTGTTCACGAAGTCCAGTGTAGGTTACTAAGTCCAGTCTAGAAATGAATTATCTTCCTGTCTATTTCACAATATTTTATGGCAACAAATGGGTGAGAATAGTGCCAGGAGCACATTATATTCATTTAACAGATACCAGATTTTGCCCTTTCCAAGTAATAATCATATGAGAAAGGAGACCAGCTGGCTCTTACTAACTGCTAAAAGTGATTATTCCATGTTGCTTGATTGAGAAAAAAAAATGAACTTTCTGATGTACTATTAGCATCAAGGCCGATAACTCTTTCAGTGCAAAAACCATAACGGCAGTCAATTTGCTATAGGCAAGACCAGGACTCCACCACTCTCCATAGTGACAATGCCAACATGATTTACAATCCCATTTCATTAGCTCCTAGGGACTGAACAATCTTCTTACTTTGTGAACGAGTCTTCGACATATTGGACACGTCTTGTTATCCTCCTCCATAATCCTGCAAAATAATTTTGTTAGTAGAAGTTTTTTAAAAAATTAAGTTGTAAAGAGGAAGGGAATTTCTGTTCCAACCTTTGAGCACAATCAAAGCAAGTGGCACAGTGGCCACAAGGAACGAAGAAGCAGTTGCGTTGGTCATCATAACATATTACACATAATTTTGCATCATATAAATCTTCCGAAGAGCTACTAGTTGATCCCGTTTCAGCATCATTGTCTTCCTCTGCGGTCGTTCCATAGGTAAGTCGAACTTGCTTCTCTGGCAATATAGGGGCAGTCTCAGTCATCCAGGATATATCCCGTGCGGCTGTATCAACTACTGCCGTCTCACTATCGCATGCCCCAAGGTATTTCAGCAGCAATATAACGATAACGATGGAAAAACCTACAGAATGACAAAACTATTACCAATCTAATAGCACTTAAAAGGTAATTTTGAAGCAGAGAGCATCAAACTAATTCTTAGGTCTGCACTTGAATATAGTACCTAAAATTGCAATGTAAGTAATAACACGAGCAACAAAAGATAGCTCAATATACCATCCAACTCCAGCAATGTCAACCTGAAAATTTTTGATTGCCTAAATTCAGGAGAGATTCATTCGTTGACAAATTTCAAAATTTAATTGAATTACAAAAAGGGTTAAGACCTTACATTCTCAGGTGTTGAAACTATGACATAATGAGTGTTAGGAAAAAGTAGTTTTAGCCGGCAGGCTCCATTTTGTGTTGAACACATGTTGCTGGCTTTTGTTACATCATAAACCATTGATGTAACATTTAAACCAAATGTCGTTACTATGCTTCTAGGATTGGAGTTAATCACACCTACATAGTACTTGTCATCTTCCTCAATGATGTATTCTGCTTCTTTGCCTGAGTAAATACAGGAAAATTTGTTTAGAACTCTGGGATCAACAGTCTAATCGATCTGACTCTCTTATACAAGAACGTTGCAGCATTACTGCAATTTTCATGGTTTTGAAAACCATGTTCGTAAAATTACTTCTATTACTACAATCCATTTTGGTTAATTTTGGTTCCGGATCTCAGTTTATCATTTTTTTTTTTTTTTGTTTATACTAAGCTTTTTGAACAAATTTGAGGACACAAGTATGGCTTTATACCTATATAGTTAGATTGAGAATGTGAAATATAAACTAACTACATTAATCAACATAATCACTTCAAAAGGAGTAGCTGTTGCACCATTCAAATACCAGTTGGGAATAAAATTCTGTTAAACTAGCAAAACAAAATTATTGACATTTTCCAAGATAAAGCATAAAAACTTGTCTCGCATTAGGGACGCGACCCACTAAGAGATAATCACATGTCACATAACGAAGCGCCTGTAGCTCAGTGGATAGAGCGTCTGTTTCCTAAGCAGAAGGCCGTAGGTTCGACCCCTACCTGGCGCGTTTTTTGTAATTTAGATAGTCACGCCAAGTGAACCTAGACAGTTAGAAACATATTTTCTAGTTCGATTTTGGGCACAACCACAATGAAAAGAAAAAAAGAACGTACTTTTTAAAAGTCCATAAATATAACATATTTTTTATTTTAAATATTTAAGTTGATGATCCGTGACATCAATTTAATAATGACTTTAAAAATAATATAAATATAAAAATACCAAAGAAAACTAAAATAGAGAAATATCAATTCTAACAATCATTTTGTATTAAGCCCTTGAATAAAAACAGATAAATGCCCTTAAAAAAAGGTGAAAAAAGGATGAGTTTACCAATAACTGGTTCGTTCATCAAGAGGACATCAAACGAACCCGTCAGTTTTGGCAGCAATGATTCTTGTTTTCCTTCTCCTGCAGAAATTTTGGCATCTTTTATAAACCGACAAACAATATCCCTCAGGAACTAGATTGAACTTAACCTGAAATAGTTAAACCAAATTAACTCACCTTTGATCATGATCACTTCAATTTTGTCTAATCTACTGGTTTGAGTTGCCCATCTTATGCTAATCCTAGAACCCTTGTTTAACCACAAAGAGTAACCCTGAAATTCGATTTAGTTAATCTCAAATCTTAATTAGAAAAACTACCGCAGCTATTTTATATTTTTATGTTACCTTGAGACCATATGATCCAACGATCAAATAATTTGAAGCGCTCCAATTCTCTACCTTGCTTAATTCTGGCTTCTCGGAGAACCCATAAAGAAGAGCTCCTTTCCCATTTTCATCTCTAACTTCAACCTCTTGTACGAACACCGAACTAGTTTTCATCAATCGAGAAGAGCTTGGTCCAAGCACCATATGGTGATCCCTATAGTAGCCATATCGAAGGCTTACTGATACTGCAAAACCCAAAAAGAAAAAAAAATGTTTTGCTTCAGAAGACTGAAGAATCAGTGACCTCGAGAGTTGCAAAAACATGTGGAAGAATTACATGCCAAATATCCATAAAGTGAAAGGAAGTAGCAATCGGGCCCAAGTCTCTTGCCATTTTTGATGTTGAGCATGGGCGGAAGTTGGGAGGAGCCCTAGCCTGTACATGGTTTGGCTCTTTGCATGTACCAAAAGAGCGAGAGAAACGCGGCAAAGAGGCGATGGATCAGAGAGGGGAGACGACAAGACCTAGTTGAGAAAGACCAGTAGGTTTCTGGATGCCCACAACTAACCGTTTCGTTCGTGATTGGCGGGGGAATTGAATTGAATGGCAAGTTTTTTTTGAACGTTAGGTGTGTTATTGGTGAAGTTCACTGGTTTTTAAGCTATCCAAGAGCTTCTCTGTTTTCATCCACTGCGCTGCTGGGCCTTGGCAGCCGAAAAATTTTGCAGTGGCCCCAAAGAAAAGTGCAATGATGGCATCGAGAAATTGAATTTAACAAGACAATTAAGACTTTCTACAGGTTTGAAGGCATTTCAGAGTTCAGACTTCACCTTATTACAAAGTACCTGGTTCAAAATTCAATCTAAGTACATAGATTGTACATTTCTCAAGTCAGACACGCTGAAAACCACGTACAAGTAACACAGATTTTATTCAGTTTCAAACTAAATTCAATGGAAACTGATGCGAGTAATAGTCAAATTTTTGCATATAATTGCAATTTTAGTGACTCAAAACCCATTTTTCTTGGACTATGTATAACAAAATACAAAGACCGTCAGGATAAACATGATTCAGAACAAGGCCCATATCATGTATATCTTTAGCCCTTCACTACAGAGTATAGCCGTATGGAAATTAATTGCCGAGGCCAGGAATATCAAAGAAACTTCGGTGTACATTTGGTGTTATTTAAGGGTGAATGACTAATAGCAAATTCAGGTCAGATCAGTTGATGATCCAATAAAACAACAAGCCAGGAATGGGCCTGGTCCGGATATGTTCGTGAGTTTCGTGGAAAATGTTTATGGTAAGCGGCCCAATAAGAGCAAAGCTATATGTTTACGTTTCAATGGAGTGTTCCTCTGAAACACGACAAAGATTGCATGCTAGAAAACATGCAGACGGTGGCAAAGGGGATCAGACGTGTGGCGAGTTACAGGCAGAGCAAACTCAGAGCTTCGAAGAAAACAAGAAAATGGCGACACGTTGCAAAGTTGGTTGGCATGGTTATAGAGGGCGAGGCAGGAGGGGTTATCGTCTTCGTCAAACTCGCCAAAGAAACCACAACTGAAAGTGCGACACCACGTGCTGCCTGGGACCCCTTTTTAGCAAACATGCTCATATTTTATATTGATCAGATCAAAACCAAGGCAATAAAAAAGATGCTTTTTTCCTCTTTTTATGCGAGGGAGTTGCAGCTGAAGTTCCAGCTGAGCTGTTCCATTTTACTTGGCTTCTGATTTAACTCAAAGAAATCATGTCGACGAACATGGGTTTTTAATGAAAGTTTTTGAGATGTAAATCTGCATTATATATAATATAATCTTGTGATTGCCAAGAGTTCAAATAGATAACTGATCGCTAAATTTTTACCATATTAACCATGTCAAGGATAAACTCTTTATAATTTTGTGTTCATTGAGTGATAGAATATTTAATTCCACAACTTCATAGCTATCTCCTTAGCATTCAATCGGTGTCTAGTTCATTAACCATCCATGGACAGAGGTCTCTCTCGATATGAATGCATGATGCACGGTCCCTCAAAAAGATAATATTTATTAATTATTTACAAATATATATGTGTATATATATATATATATATATATATTACTAATTCTTTTGTTACATGTGTTCAATTTTTGAACACAAATCGGTGCTCTTTGACTTTATGTTCAAGCAATGAATTCTAGCAATGACACATCCTATTGAGGCATGTTAGAACTTTACGCTTCATCTTACCCATTTAAAATAATTATTTTTATATCAAAATAAGGAATTAATTAGAAATTCGCAGATACAAACTTTTGTTCGTAAATTAAAAACCATGAATATATTAGAACTAAGTATTAAAAGTAATTAGTATTTTTTAATACAATGAATCGAACATTGTTGATATAAAATTATTAAATTGAATATATTTTGAGATATTATCAATTTTAACTTGAAATTTGTCTCACAATTTTATCATTTAAAAAAATCAATAAATAAATATGATTTTTACTTGTATCTATTTTTAATATAAATATTATATTATCAGTGAATCTAATAATATTATTTTATTAAAATAAATAATTTTATATTTAATATATTAATAAAATATAAATTTATATTAATAAATTAAATCATATCACGTTATTAAAAAAATTTATTTATATTTATTTTAAAAATATTTTATAAAATAATATAATTTAAATTTGTACATTATTAAATAGTTCTAACCTTACAAAATCACCATCCTGAGAATTAAAGTCTTTGGCCTCGCGGTCACACCGCCATCTCTCTCGCGTCATCTTCTGCGAATTGCCTGACAGTGACAAAATCGATTGATTGCCTTCATGTCTTCTTTCTCCCCCCTTTTCTGCGCATCATCGTGTCTATACTTTTCAAACCTCTTCTCCATTCATTTATTGACTTCCAAAAAGCAAATTATAATGCCATTAATGTAATTTCCACGTCACTTCCACTGTATTCTGGTTTTCATATAAGTGATGTTGATGTTTTTGATCCTCTTTTTCAAATACAACATTCTACTACATAACAGTATCGATATCTTCCGTTCTTCCTTAAACGGTGCAGATTTGCTTGAAAAAACAAAGTAAACCCAAAGAATAAATGGGTAGAGTAAAGCTCCAGATCAAGAGGATTGAGAATACAACTAACAGGCAAGTCACTTTCTCAAAAAGAAGAAATGGGCTTATCAAGAAAGCTTATGAACTTTCAGTTCTCTGTGATGTTGATGTAGCTCTTATCATGTTTTCCCCATCTGGAAGAGTTAGTCTATTCTCTGGAAATAAAAGGTCTGCTGATGATATATATATATATATATATATATATATATATATGCTCTTACTTTTTCCATTGCTTCTATATATTACTACATATTTATCATAGTTTTTAATTAAGTTGTCAGATACTGATCAATATATGAGAAGATGATCAGAAAGTGGAAAAGAAAATAGCTTTCTCATAACAAAGAAAATCAGTTGCATCAGTTTTTCATATTTGTTTTTGGTATATTGAAGCATTGAGGAGATTCTGGGTCGTTATGTTAATCTTTCAGAGCATGAGCGAGGAAGGTAAGGGAACCTCAATTTAGAATTCTTTTTTTTCCTGTTGACGAGATATCCATGGTTTTAATTTCGCCATGATTGATGTGGGCATGTTGGCTTGCTTGTTACCATGCAAAAATACATGAAGGCTGCGTAATAAAGAGGTAAACACTAATGCGCACCGTCTATTTCTTTTTTTCATGGCTTCTGAATTTGGTTAAGGTGCAATTTTTGTGTTTACATAATTTTCAGGTTCTAGTAAAGGCACTTGGGAAGCTAAGGGATGAAGCCGATCAATCCTACCAAGCAACCAGGTTTCAGATTCTTCCTTTTCTAAAAATCAAGTCCCCTGATTTCTCAATGGTGCATGTTTCTCTATCCGATTGAACAATTTGTCTAACCGGCGTTAGTTTATAAACTTGTTTGTCCCTTTTTAATGTTTTTATCTTTTGTTGCTGTTATGTGAAGCAGCCCGGCGAGCACCGATCCCCAACTTGAGGTATTTAGCCAAGAGAGCCTTCTGATATTAAAGCTAATTAAATGTTAACTTCTTTGCTTATTATGTAATCATATCATTTCACTAAAATTTTAGGAGTTTCGACAAGAGATCGTAAACTGCAAATCCCAGATTGTGGATATGGAGAAACGACTAAGGTATTCTTGCATTGGTGCCTACATTAACAAAAACCCTAGTCTCAATTGGTATCTGATCAATTTTTTGACTCTCTTCCTGAAATTAACCCAACAAGAAACTTCTTTCAGGATATTTGAAGGCGATCCTTCCGAAATCACAACGTTGCTTCAGGCCGAGTACCACGAGCAGATACTGGAGGGAACACTGAAACAAGTGCGCCTGCGCAAGGTAGATTTGCACACTTGACATTCCTCTTTAGCGGCCACCACCTAAATATATAGAAGCATGTTATATAAACTACGCTGAATGTAAATGAAATTTTATTATCCGAACAGCAAGTTTTACAGGAAAAATATAGTTCTCCT
>JBBYHM010000019.1:18586181-18598623 GCA_038381775.1 Adansonia rubrostipa | reverse complement strand
ATCTCAAATCTAATTATATGTCAAACAATACGTGACGAAAATCTCATTTATCCGAGTATCAAGCAAAGAAAAATGGCAGGTACCATCATGCTTGGAAAAATTTCAATCAAGGGTAGCGTAAGCATCTTAGAAAGCTTTAATTGTTCACTAATTGACAAATGCACAAAAAAGACTTTTGTAATCTGAGAAAAAAAAAAGTCTATTAGAAAAAACTAGAAGCCATTGAAAATGCAAATAACCAATAAATGTAAACAGTTGTTTTTCAACTGTTGCATCATGATACTATAGAGATAACCAATAACAACATTCAAATGTGTTTATATGTAAGTCATGATAACTGACCAAAGAGCAAAGGTAATTGAGAAGAAAAACAAATTGATAAAGATATATGATCGTTTCTATCAGCATTCCGATACTTCTAGAAGCTGTTTTGACATTGA
Source organism: Adansonia rubrostipa (assembly GCA_038381775.1). Lineage (NCBI taxonomy): Eukaryota > Viridiplantae > Streptophyta > Magnoliopsida > Malvales > Malvaceae > Adansonia > Adansonia rubrostipa. The sequence goes on along the minus strand of JBBYHM010000019.1, from coordinate 18,598,183 downwards.
TATCATGAACAATTGTAAAAAATTAACTTAAAATTCAACTTTATCCGATGAATTTAAGAAATTAAAATTATAATAAAAATTCATCATTGATATGTGAAACCTTTTAATTTTATGAGTTAATAGACTACAACACGTATAATTAATTTTTCTTTTACTTTAACTAAATGGGTATAAAAAAAAAAGATTGTACATAATAGTTACTCCACGTCATTATAAATTTTGTCCATTCAAGCCATATCACCTAATCTCATTTAAAAAAATGTCAACTATTTATTACTTGAACTATTTAGATCTCTTGAAACAAAAATTCACCATTTACTAGTCACATGTGCCGTATAATAAATAGTTAATTTTTTTAATTAATGTGCTTACATGGTGATAGCAATAAAAAAAATGCTAATATAGAGCAATAGTTTCATATAATTCATTTTACGGGTATATATTATCTTTTTAATTATACTTATGGAATTTAAAAAATTCAAATGATAGTGTTTTGAATAATTTCTCTTATAATAAACTATGAAAGGTAAATACACAAATATATATATATATATATATTTATAGAGTAAGCATGAATAATTATCAACTTTATCAATAAATAACACTTTTTGAATTAAACCAGTTGTGGAAAGTAAACACTCAAAAAAATAAAGTAATCATGAAGAATTATCATCAATAAATAACATTTATTAAATTTATTGTTGATTTATCATAATGGTCATGCAAATCTCGAGTTTTCAATGCAATGAGTTCATAAATAATTTGTGATTGAGCTTTTAAAGTTAAAGTCGGCATGAATCGACGAATGGGCTACGCCAGAGCCTAAAGGTTCCACTGTTTAGATTGTTCCCATATTCAATTGTATATGCACCTACTCCCATGTTAAGGGGTATCCCAAAGGAGGCAAACAATGCATCGAGTTCGTTATACTTGCTATCATAATCATCAGAATAAATCGACACAATTAATGTTTTAAAGTAATATTTAACAATGAATTCTTTTTTATATGGCTGTTTTCAGGCGGACAAGATAGTGACCAATAATATTTGATATAGATGTAGCATAACAGTTTACAGCATATAAGCAAAGATTTAAATTGGTGTTGCCGGATGGAGAGAAATCATTGGCAGCATGAGAAACGGTTCTAGCATCCCACGATGTAATAAAGAACTGTAAAAAATTAAGCATATTTCGGTAGAAGTCTCACCACCCTTGAATTTGTAAAAATTAAGCAGTATATATATTTTTCTTATAATTAATAAATATAAAAAGTAGGATTTGTTAAATAATCAAATCATATTATCTTATTAAAAAGTTTTATAAATATATACATATAATTTTTATTTTAATAAATTAATATAATTTAATTTATTGATGATATAGAAACCAATTTATCAAATATAAATCTTAAAAACTATAAAAATAAAGTTATCCTGAAGTATTACGAATCGGACTTTTATCAACAAATAACAATTAGTTTTTGTTTTATCAACGTCGTACGAATCTCGAATTCCAAGTAACAATCTACTAATTTAATTTATCGTAAAGTCTAAAAGTATGGGAACATGAATTGGCTAGACTGAAGGTTCTCATGCTGTTGCAAAATTCAATATTATCCAACCAGTCCACAATTCGAAGTTATAAATTTAGGGGCCCTGTCAGACTTTCTGTATCTCTCAGATCTAGCGTTCCCGCAACGATTTTCTATCTTTCCATGGAAAATCTGTACCACTACCTTGGCATAATTTTCTTCATTTCTCTCGCCATCAAGCTTTTAGCTCATAGAAAGCAAAATTTACCTCCGAGTCCCCTTTCTCTGCCTATTATTGGCCACCTTCACCTCCTCAAAAATCCTCTCTATCAATCGTTGGCAACCTTGTTATCAAAGTATGGCCCCATTTTATATCTCCGAGTAGGTTGCAGGCGTGTCCTTGTTGTATCTTCCCCTTCTGCTGTTGAAGAATGCTTCAGCAAGAATGACATAACATTTGCAAACCGGCCTCGGACTATGGCTGGGGATATTTTGATGTATAACAACCTTGCTTACGTGTGGGCTCCTTACGGACCTCTTTGGAGGATTCTTCGCCGTCTCAGCGTTGTTGAAATGTTCTCCTCAATCAGCGTTCAAAAGTTTTCGTCTATACGTGAAGAAGAAGTTGGCAACTTAATTCGTCACTTGCTTGAAGCCTCACTCTCAGCGGCTAACGGCGCCAGAAAGGTGGACTTGAAATACATGTTCAGTCTTCTGACGACGAACGTCATGTTAAGTGTGGTGTCGGGAAATCGTGGTGTTAAGGATGCTAGGGACAAGGAGGCGGAAAAGATATTCTTCGGAGAATTTAAGAGTTTGTTTTTTCCGAGCTTGGGAACCAACATATGTGATTTCTTCCCAGTTCTAAGGTGGATTGGTTTCAAAGGGATTGAAAAGAATTTGAAAGAATTGCAAAGAAGGAGAGATGAATACCTGCAGAATTTAGTCGATGAATTTAGAATAAAGAGAACTTGTGACGTTGCTGTGATAAAGGAAGAGGGCCAGAACCTTTCGGTGATCGAAAAGCTTCTGTCTTTTCAAGAAGAAGATCCCAACTTCTTTTCCGATGAAATCATCAAAAGCATGGCATTGGTAACTAGTTACGAGTCAACAATTTTACTGCTTTTCAGCCAAAGGATAAAAAAAGAAAAAACATAATTTAAATTGCAGTCGTAGACTTTATATTTTATTGCATCGCTAAAAACGTAACAGAGGTCATTATAATTAATTATAATAAATATTTTTTATGAAAAAAATTAAAATAACTATAATATTATATGTTATAGTAATTTTAAAAAATAATATTGCTAATTTAACTTGAACTTTAAATTAGTGTAGTTGGTATAGTACTGGTTGAATCAGTTAGTATGTATTAATTTTAAAATAAAATAAAACGATAATAATATCATATCATTTTTATTTTTTTAATCAGTAATACTGGATATATTAATAAAATACTAGTTAGTATTGATACGTACCCTACGAAGTAAGAGATTTTTAAAAATAAGATAAGAGAACTATCAAAAGAAATGTCCCATCTATCTTAATTTTAATTGCATTGGGGAAAAATATTTTCTCTAATTTAATAGTATTAGGAATGAATATTATCTTTAAAACCTTTCAAAAACATAGTTTTAGATGATGATTGTTAGGGATAAATTTTACGTTCTAAAATTTTTAGAATGATTTTTCATCATTCAGAGATAATTATTCATCATTTCTAATTCTTCTAAATTTTGTAATGATATTGGTCCATACTACATGTGTTTATTAGCTAGATTTAACTGTAAACTGAAAAATTTTTAAATTCTTTGTCTAGGCCTAAATTCTCTAAACTTAGCTCTTTGGCCCGAATTGTTATTCAAAAAAATTAAAATTTAAAAAATGTATTTTTACGTTAATATTTTTATATTTTTTGAATTAAATTAAAATTAAAATATATTTAATAAATAAACAGTGATTCATCTGGATCTGGTCTGCTTGAATCACAAAAAGCTAAACCTAGTCCCGGCTCAAATTAATTTTATTAAATAAGATTTTGATTATTTTAAAAAGATTTTTAAATCAATAACTATTTTTTGTCTTGATATTTTTTTTAATTTTTAGAATTAAATTTAAAATAAAATATGTTTATTAAATTAGACTATTAAACCTAATTAACAATAAATTTTTAATATTTTAAAAATATTTTTGTATTTATTTTATATATATTTGATGTTTGAAAATTCTAATATTAAATGTTTATAGTTTTAGAACTTATATTTATATATAAATTTATATATATGTAATGAAAGTATATTTTTATTTGTTTATAATATATATTTTACTAAAAAACTTAAAAATAGGTTATATATATATATAAATGAAAAAAAAAACATTCGAAAATTATCGGCAAGCCAAAACTGACATATCAAAATACTCTGATAATATAATATTTTATTACTAAAATAAAATGATATATTTATCGATATGATACTGATTACCTTAGATATATAAAATAATTTTTTAAATCAATTTTTGCTTATGCAAAAAACTTCCTTGATTTAACGCAAAATTACTATTGGCATATACCGGAAGCAATTCCCCTTTGGAGTGGACCGAGGAGTTAAAAGAACAAATATCTTATGCCCTCTCTTCGTGTCTGTTTTTGTATCTCATTAATTTCATTGTGTTATGTGTTCTTTCTTTTCTTTTTTTTTTAATTTATATTACTTGCGACAAAATATGATTAATTTAGCATTGAAAAAGACATAGAGAAGGGAAAGAAGATTTCCGGTGGTAAATGCAGAATAACCCAAGCTTGTTGTCCAAAAGGAGGGACTTCAAACCTTATAATTCAGAGAACGGAAGGGACATTAAAGTTTAACTTGGTTATGGCTAGATATGGATTAATTTTTTTTTTATAAAATTGACCCTTTGTTTTGGAACTTTCAAACTTTAACTAAGTTTGTTGTTATGATTATCTATCGAAGCAATACTTGGCAAACGTAAATCTGTTTTTAACATTGGCACACAATATGCGTGCATCAGGTTATGTTCATTGCAGGGACGGAAACGACAGCAGCTACACTGGAATGGGCAATGTCTCTCCTACTGAATCATCCAGAGGCTTTGCAGAAAGTGAGAGCTGAAATAGTTAGCCATGTTGGACATGAGCGCCTGCTAAATGACTTGGATCTTTCCAAGCTTCCTTATCTTCATTGCATTGTAAAAGAGACACTCAGGTTATACCCTCCGGCACCGATTCTGTTGCCTCATTTCTCATCTGAAGATTGCGTGGTGTGTGGATATGAGATACCTAAAGGCACACAGCTGTTGGTCCATGCTTGGGCCATCCACAGGGATCCTAGTTTATGGGAGGAGCCTACCAAGTTCAAGCCTGAAAGGTTTGAGGGGAGTTTAGAAGAGAAAGAAGGATCCAAATATCTTCCATTTGGACTTGGGAGGAGAACTTGTCCAGGGGCTACCATGGGCTTGCGGTTGATTTTGTTGGCACTTGGGGCAACCATACAATGCTTTGAATGGGAAAAGGTAGGGCCAGACAAGGTGGATATGACCCCAGGTACTGGATCATCTATGTCAAAGGCTATGCCATTGGAGGCTCTGTGTTCTCCACGGCCTGATTTGATTAAACTTCTTTCTCAACTTTAAAGTTAGTACTTAAAATAAAATTTAGAGCTTCTTAAATATGTGAGGTTGTAACTAGTAACACTGCCATAGGGATTGGCCCTGAATAAAGTGGTGATACTGCCATATAATGAATGCTGTTTGTTATATTCTGATATCTTGACAAATATTATTGTAATTTTACATAATTTTATGATCCATGTGCTCTATCATATTATTAATTCAATTTTAATTATCATTTTTATTATATTTCATGTTTCAATTCTCATAAGTAAATATTATTTTAAAATTTTGCTTCACCTAATAGTTACATGAATAAACTTTTAAATATTTTTAACTAAGAAAATTTTTAGTAGTCTTTAAAAACATTATTATTATTTTTCTTAACAATAAATTTTGAAAGTGTTTTTCTAATAAATTTTGTTAACAAAAGAGGAAGTATATAAACCAAAATTGATCAATATTTAATTTAAATAAAAAATTATTAATGAGAAAAGTTTACTTTGTTAAAGGCTTTAATGCTCAAAAAAATGGTAAATATTTTATTAATTTAATAAATTATTAAGGGTATATATGTTGTTTAATATTTACACTTTTGACAATTACTATATATATATATATATATCTATATATGTATATAGCTGAACAGATATAATTCCATAACTAAAACTTGTCGGTCTATATATAGCTGAGTGTTGCCCCTTGCCTTGGGATCAAGATGCATTCAGTTATCACTGCCGTGCACCCAACCAAGACTTTCGATTGACATGCGGTAAAAATGAACCTGGAACGTCATCTTCACTTTTGTTCTTGACCTATGGTTTTAGGGAACTTTCACGTTTTTGTTCTATCATCGTTGTGCTTTGTTCTAATCAGGGTGTTCTGATATAGCTAAACCAGAGATGACTTGGTTTGCCAGTCTTAACTCTGTAAATAAATGGCCTATATTTATCGTTGATTATGAACCTTGGTATATAATCTCCTTTTCTGATAACTACAATATACAATTACAAAATACAAACCCTTCATACAAAGAGACATGATGGCTGATCCAAGAATCCTACGCAGTATGCACCGAGCCCTACCTGTCTTTCTGGAATGGGCAATGATCGTCTTCCTTCTGAAGTGTGAAGACAAACATGTTCCTAATGGAGTTATGTATACGGTATACTATGCACGTTGAAGACAATACTATCAATTCAAAGTTTCTGTCCACATAAATTAATAGCAAAGCTGTCAAAGCCTTTGTTCGATACGTTTGGAAGAGGTCAGCAAATTTGTTCATCAATTGTTTTAAACTCTCAGCTAATGTCACTCAAAGCATGGATTTGAAGTTTTTGTTTTCTCTTATGACGATTAGTGTCGCCTTGAGGATGGTTATACCGGAGGACCAAGGCAAAAATCTGATTAGCTTGCTTATTTTTTTCTTTGTCAAACTTGCCAAGAAACCTCAAATGGAGCATTCCTCATCACGGGTCAAAATGTTTAGGGAACTAGACATTCTCATGATTCAATTTAGTCAAGTAAACGACTTTTACAGGAAGACTTCCTTTACTTACACATTCTATGACTCCAATTCTTTTCTCATCTCCAATCCGACAAAAGGATAAGAGTAGATGTGGCTTATAAGTTTGAGAGATTGAACATGGAGGTTTTGTTATATTTAGCCCTGGTAATCTCTTTTCTTTTTTTCTTGAACAAGCTCTTCAAAAGAAACAGAGTGATCACAAATTTGCCTCCAGGCCCACCTAGTCTTCCTATAATAGGCCATTTGCACCTTTTGAAGAGGCCAACAGACCTTACTCTGCATAATCTCTCCAAGAAGTATGGTCCTCTCTTGTTCCTCTGCTTTGGGTCAAGACCAGTCCTTGTCATCTCCACCCCTTGGTAATCGAAGAATGCTTCACAAGGAATGACTAACCTTTGCTAATCGTCCTCTCTTTGCCTCTAGAAAGGTTGCTGATATGATTTCACCACGCTTGTTACATCTCCATATGGCCAGCACTGGAGAAACCTTCGCCGTCTCACTGCCACTGAAATTTTCTCATCGATTCGGATCCAGGGTTCTTCAAGCATCCGTTCCGAAGAACTACACTTCCTAGTCAAACAGTTGTCCAAGAGCTCTTCCAGGGCAGTGGAAATTGAGTCATTCTTTTGCATCTTGACCTTTAATATCATGATGAAACTAGTTTCTGGACAGAGGCATTTGGGTGATGATTTTCATTCGGACAATACTAGAGGCATGATCAATGATCTAAGGCACATATTTAGTCCGACAATCAACTTCGAGCGACTGTCTTCCAATCTTGAGGTGGTTGACTTTTCATACGGCCGAAAGGAGGAACTTGAAAACGCGTAAAAAGAGGGATGATTTCCTGCAAGCTCTAGTTGACAATCACCGACGTGTTAGTTCTTCTGTAGATGGGGAGAGGAAGCGGCCGATGTTAGATGTTATGTTATCGTTGCAGGAATCAGAACTAGACTGCTACACAGATGAAATCATCAAAGGAATAATTATGGTAAAACGTAAGTAAGATGTTTATTTGCTTGAAAATTTCCATTTTCTGTCAGTATGAATTTATTAGAGAGCTTGAATCTTTAGAGATGTCAATACCTATATTGAATCTGATGGACTACAGCCGTGGGACAACCGAAGTTACCCCACAAGTCGAAGGAAATCATGATGCATAATAGTGTCCGCATCAAGTGAAGGACCGACTATTGGTTAACTAGTTGGATTTTTTTTTTTTTTTGTGCCATAGAGATGAAAACACCGAGATTCTGTATAAATTTAATGCATCTAACACTGAGCTTCTGGTGTTCAGGTAATGCTTACATCTGGAACAGAAACATCAAGATCAATCATGGAATCTGCAGTGTCTCATTTGATATTTCACCCTGATGTCTTCAGAAAGGCAAGGGAAGAAATCGATGAAACTATTGGACAAAGCCAACTACTCAATGACGCGGATCTCAGTAAGCTTCCATATCCTCATTGCATAATCTATTTGCATAATCTATGAAACACTTAGATTAGGTTCGACTGGGCCAATAATTCCTCCTCACGATTCATCCAAAGAATGCAAGATCGGAGGTTACAGCATCCCAAAAGGCACAATGTTACTGGTTCATGCTTGGGCATTGTATTCCGATCCCACGCTGTGGCATGACCCTGATATTTTCAAGCCAGAGAGATTTGAAGGCAGCGGGTGCGAGGGCGAAAGGGGGTCGGGTATAAGTTCATTCCATTTGGTTTAGGAAGAAGGCAATGCCCCGGAGAAGGTTTAGCCATGACGCTTATGGCTTTGACACTGGGGACATTGATTCAGTGCTTTGAGTGGAAAAAGGTTACTGAAGATTGCCAGGCTACAGAAGTTGACGGTGCTTTAAAGATCATATTTCAGCCCCGTGAAACAATAGCGAGCATTCTTTCTAAACTCTGACCGGTTTGCAGAGTCACAATTTGCTTTTATTTAAAAATACTACATGTATGTCCAGCACAGTTCCTATATTCCTAAGTATTTTTCACTGCAAACCAAAAGAAAACATGTATTTGTAATAATAAAAAAAATCCATAATATAGATTAGAGTTGAGGTTCCCTTTTTTTTTAAACTTAATTTTGAATGATGGATTAATTATCTGTTGCCAATAACAATGACAGAGATTTCTTGTTTCTACTCTCCAAAAACAAAGAAAAAAAAAAGAAAAGTACAACAGCTATATTACTATAAGTCATCTTTAGCAGCACTTGAACTTATTGTAATCCAGCTTTTCTCCATTTTTAGTAGAAAAATCAACAAAAACAAAATTGACTTGGCCAAAAAAAACCTTCATAAACTTATCTTTGGGCCTTGGGCTTTGACCAAATCAATGATCAAGATTAGTTTGATATTTTGAGTATTTCTACCCTTGGCCGGGAATCGACTAAATCAACCAAGATCAAATTCCCCTAATATAAAATAACAGTGTTGTCCGTCTGAATTCATCAGCTTTAGAGAAATATGGAAGTAGCTAGTTTGTTCAACGTCAGCCTCTCCATTTTCCTCTTTGCATTAGTTTTCAAATCCATCCTACAAAAACGTAAGAGTCCAAGAAATTTGCCACCCAGCCCTCCTGCTTTTCCGGTCATTGGCCATCTCCATCTTCTAAATGAACCTGTTCATCGATCTCTCCAAGAACTTTCAGAGAAATATGGCCCTGTTCTGCAACTTCAATTCGGGACTCGTAAAGTCCTTATAGTCTCCTCAGCGTCAGCAGCTGAAGAGTGCTTTACAAAAAATGATATCATTTTTGCAAACCGACCTCAGTTGCTTGCCGGTAAACACCTCAATTACAACGGTACTACAATGGGATTAGCAGCCTATGGTGATTATTGGCGTAACCTTAGGCGTCTCACTACCATGGAGCTCTTCTCCACCAGCCGAATTGCCATGTTTGCGAGCATTCGGCAAGAGGAAGTTCAGTTACTGCTAAAGGAACTATTCCTGTCCTCGAACAGAAAATCAGCTGAGGTGATGCTTACACCAAAGCTGATAGAGCTTGTTTTCAATATTATGCTAAGGATGATTGCTGGGAAGCGGTATTATGGGAAAGATATAGTGGATAAAGAAGCAAAAGAGTTTCGAGACATCATGAGAGAGTTTGTGGAGATCCATGGAAGCACAAATTTGAATGACTTTTTGCCTGTGCTGCAATGGGTCGATTTCCAAGGTGTGGAGAGGAGGATGAAAGGAATCATGAAGAAATTGGACAAATTCTTACAGTCCCTTCTTGAAGAGCATAGGAAGATGAGAGAAGATTCATCAGATGGCCCATCCGCTGCAAGCAAAAAAGGAACAAAAACAACTTTAATCGATGTCATGTTATCCCTGCAACAAACAGAACCGGAATTCTATACTGATGAAACCATGAAAGGAGTTATTTTGGTAAGATGAAGGAATCTTTAATTTGTGGATATTTTTATTTGTTGCCTTGCAGTTCAACATGTACCTCAAAAGTCAGCCGACCTGTGCATCATTGACGTGACGTTGATAAATGCTTTAAAATATATAATCATTTAATTAAGATAGAAAAAGAATCCTGAATCAACAATTTTTTCCCAGTCTAATTTTTCACCAAGTGATCACGTCTGCTTGAAGGTTTTTTCAAAATAAAAGACTATTTTATTCCACTTTTGATTTGGTGCTTATCCTCGGGAATTTTGCTCCATTAAACTCCACCTGCTCAGAGTTTTTAATTATTAAATTCTAGCAATTGTCCCTCAAGGAAAAACTCCCACCTTAGAATCAAAGGAAATGCTAGTTTTCTAGTCATTTTTTCCGACTTACTTCCATTACAGTTTCAAGAGTGACTTTCCAGCCTTCTTGTCTCTGCCCTGAGTCCTGGAGTTAACTGTACCAAATATTTGAACATCAGAGCTTGTTTTTTACCTCTCGAATATCTAGATTTCTAGCTCTTTGAAACATGTTGCAGGCACTGCTAATTGCTGGATCTGAAACTTCATCTACTACAATAGAATGGGCTATGTCACTTCTTCTTAACCATCCTGAAGCCATGTATAAAGCTTATACTGAAATAGGTGCTGAAGTCGGACAAGACAAGCTTCTGGATGAAACAGACCTGCCAAAGCTGAATTATCTACAATCTATAATTTCTGAGACGTTGAGGTTATTTCCACCAGCCCCATTGCTCTTACCACATGAATCATCAGACGATAGCATTGTTTGTGGTTATATTGTGCCACGTCGCACAATGTTATTGGTCAATGCATGGACTATCCAAAGGGACCCCAAGCTTTGGGAGGACGCAACAAGATTTATGCCAGAGAGATTTGATGGTGGGGAATGTGAAGGGTGTAAACTACTTCCCTTTGGTGTGGGAAGGCGTGCTTGCCCTGGGGCTGTTCTAGGCAGGAAAGTTGTGGGACTGGTACTTGGTGCCCTGATTCAGTCCTTTGAGTGGAGCAGGATTGGCGAGGAGGAAATCGATATGAAGGAAGGCACAGGGCTCACCATAGCTAAAGCTGAGCCCTTGGTAGCTTTGTGCAACCCCCGCCCAGCCATGATCAGCCTCCTATCCTCACTCTGAGACATTAGCATTATGAGCACATCCCACGCGCACACACACACACACACACACACACCCACGAGAGCACACCAGGGTATGCTTTGTTTAACATAATGCATATAGAAGCCAAGATCTGAAAATAAAGTAGTAAGGTTGGAAAATAGGTAATGCAACCCAATTGCTCGGCCTTATTTGCGATCCTTTTATGTATTAAAAGTGAAGATGAGTGCTTTCTTAAAATTTGTTTATCATCAAATACATCAAAACTTGAAACCATATTTGATTAATGATCATTTAAACTCAGCAGCTGCAAAATCAAATTTCAGGACACAAAAAAAAAAAACTTAAAAGCAAGAACTCAAGGGGATCTTCAAATGGACCTTCTTGTCAAATTTTACAAATTAATTTGACCCGTTATAACCAAAAAAGAGTCAAATGCAGAGCAACAAAAAAGAGCAGGTTTCATGTTGAGCAAGGGAAATTTTTGGGTTTTTGGGGAGTTCTAGGGTAAGGTTTTTAAAATAAGGTTATGGTAAGGTTTGACCTATAACCTGTATAATCGGTTATAAATTTTTTACATAGATTATTATATAATATAACAGAAAATTATTATGATTACATAAATACATTACATATTGCAGTAATTTTTTAATTAAAAAAACATATATAAAATTATCAATAAATGTTATAGTTACATAAATTATATTATAGATTACCTAAATTATTATAATTGATAATATAAACTTGTATTACGTATTTTTATTATAATTATACATA
>JBBYHM010000019.1:18532369-18557467 GCA_038381775.1 Adansonia rubrostipa | reverse complement strand
TAAAAGAATGGAATGTTATTTTAATTCAAGGTCGAATTCTACAAGATATCTGTCAAGGGTAAACAAAATGCATTTCATCAAAGAAATTAAGAAATTGCTGACTTCGGACAAATACGTTTTCCATGCATATTATATATTAATAAATAAAAAATTAGATTAAAGATTAAATTAGTAAAATATTTGATCATCGATTTAATATGATGAATCTATTGATTTGATTATAAATTTTAAATTTTAAATATATTTTGATTTTAATATGCAACAATGGAGGTTAGATGGAATAAGACAATTTAATAGTTCTTCGAGGGATAACCTATAAGATAAAGAAGGTTAGAGGACATTAGAATATGTGCTCTAAAGCGTACTTTGATATTTAAGTTAATAAAAAGTTTTTTTAAATGAAGTCAAAGTAATAAAATAATAAATATGCAATCGTAATTTTGTTTAAAATTTTGAGAGAATACTCTATCTTGTATAGTTTATTTGTATGATTTAAAGTTGTGCGCCTTAAGTTTGACTTACTTTTAGATGAGCTTTTGACTGAACAAAATAACATACTTAAATGATATATTTTTCAATATATAATAAGAGGTTGAAATTTTAAATATTATTATTTTAATTTTTTAATAAAAAAAGTAAAACTAAATTTTGGTTTTTTTTTACTTGTTTAATTTAAATTTTTTTTTTTATTGGTTCAATGAATAATATTTCTTTTTTACTCATTGAATAAGATAAGCTTTCCAAGTTTTTTATGGAATCAATCTTACAGTACTCCATTCAATCCCATTTTTTCAACAATGGTATATATATATAATGGCATCATACATAGGTAGAAATATTACTGGAATATTATTTTTAATACTCATAACTCTAATTTAGGAAAACATTTAAATTCAAACCCGTAAAACTAACCATGCATGAAATTTATAAATACAGTGGGGGTGAAATTACAAATTAAAATTAAGAAATAACATAAATATTTATCCGACAACTGTAATTTCCCTCTTTAAACTGAATATATATATACGCACACACACACACTAATAGAAAGGGGAGGTTGATCATCAGATTCCCTCCCCTTGAGAGGAAATTATAATTTCCTATATATTTTCCACAAGTAGCGCCAAAAAATAATTAATTGTACGTTAATCATGAACGTTAGAAATTAATGAAAGCTTTTGTTTTTTGTTTTTTGTTTTGATAAATGATATTGATGAAAATTAATCATGCTATGTTTTACGGTTTTCTTGGTGAATCAAGAACATTACCACAAATCAGACTTCCATGCGTTTAAGATTTGATCCTAATTGATAGTTTTAGTTTTGCAATGAATTTCGTCTTTAAAATAAAAAAAGAAAAAAAGAACAAAACAAGACAAAACCTATATTGAAGTCAATTCTGTTCTTTCGTCAAATGCTGTTGAGAGCAACAGTGGACCAATTTATTCGTTAATAACTGGATCCGCCAGCTTGCAGGAAGATCTGGAATTGACACTAGATAAACTTTTCCTTGGCCGCCTACGAATCAAAGCACCTGGAATTTCTTGTCTTTCATATTATATTCAATTATTACTGCAAATCTCACGAGTTTTGCAAACAGCTCCAAGTTGCCAACGTCTTACTTCAATCTTGCACGAGATTCATGGCCAGGCCATTTATCGTACTCATTCTCCCTTTGATTCTGTGTTGCCCTCTTTCATCTTCATCTTCTGATACTTTAAGTGAGGGCTCATCGCTATCAGTGGAAACTATAGATGATGTTTTGACCTCGCCAGATGGAAATTTCAGTGCCGGATTTCACCCCATTGGCCAAAACGCCTACTGCTTTGCCATATGGTTCAACAAACCATCCTGCAGTGATAATTGTACCCTGGTCTGGATGGCAAACCGCGACAATCCTGTCAATGGTAGACAATCGAAGCTGTCCCTGATCAAAACTGGTAAACTTATCTTGACAGATGCCAGACGTATCATTGCTTGGGAGACAAAAACCGCTTCCCTGTCCCCTACACATTTAAAACTCTATAATAGCGGCAATCTAGTCCTGCATGATTTGGAGGGTGCTAAACTTTGGCAAAGCTTTGATTCACCAACAGATACCCTGCTTCCTCTTCAACAATTCAACAAGGGCTCCATGCTTGTCTCATCAAGAAGCCAAATCAACTACTCTTCAGGTTCCTACAGTTTTCTTTCGACACCGATAACGTCCTAAGTCTTTTTTATGATGGTCCTGAGGTTTCAAGTGTCTATTGGCCAAGCCCTTCAGTTTTGAAATCGGAAGCTGGAAGATCCACATACAACGATAGCAGAATTGCAGTACTAGATACCTTGGGCAGTTTTAGTTCGACAGATAATCTTACTTTCAAGGCAGCTGATTATGGCTCAAAGATTCAGAGAAGATTGAAGCTTGATTTTGATGGCAATATTAGATTATACAGTCTAAGTGAAGGGGGACACACATGGGTTGTTTCATGGCAATCCTTCCCACAATCATGCCTTATCCATGGAAGTTGCGGACCAAACAGTGTATGCAGCTACATTCCTAATTATGGCAGAAAATGTTATTGCATTCCAGGATATAAGATGAAGAATCACACAGATTGGTCCCAAGGTTGTGAGCCAGAGTTTGATCAATCTTGTAATGAGTCTGAGGTTGGCTTTCTGAAACTCAGTAATTCTGAATTTTATAGCTACAATTACGGTTTGTTTCCAAATTACACTCTCGAGCGGTGTAAGAGCTTATGCCTTGGGTTATGCGATTGCAAAGGTTTCCAATTTATAGCCAAGAAAAGCGACGACCAGCTATATACTGCATATTGTTATCCCAAGACTCAATTATGGAATGGGCATCGTGAGCCGAGTTATGGTGCAGACTTCTATTTGAAATTGCCCAAGGCACACCTGTCCTCCTACAACAGCAAGCCCCTTACTGATTACAAGCTAGAATGCTCTGCACGAGTTGAGCAACTGGACCGAACATATCCCGAAAAACCTGAAAATTCATCACTGAAATTTGTCCTTTGGTCTGCCAGTGTCATTGGAGGAATCGAGTTTTTTTTCATCTTTTTAGTCTGGTTTTTCTTGATAAGAACTCATCAAGATTCACACCCAACAAGAGGCTACCATCTCGCTGCAGCAAGCTTCAGAAAATTCACCTATGCTGAGCTTGATAAAGCAACAAATGGTTTCAGGAAAGAAATAGGGAGGGGCGCCGGAGGAATTGTATACAAAGGCAAACTGTCAGACGATCGAATTGCCGCTGTCAAGCGACTCGTTGACGCAAATCACGGGGAAGCTGAGTTCCTAGCAGAACTGAACACCATTGGGAAGCTTAATCACATGAACTTGATAGATTTGTGGGGATATTGTGTGGAAGGAAAGCACAGGCTTTTGGTCTACGAGTACATGGAACATGGATCCTTGGCAGAAAACCTCTCTTCTAAAACACTTGATTGGAAAAAAAGATTTCAAATTGCAGTGGGAACAGCGAAAGGCCTAGCTTATTTACATGAAGAATGTTTAGAGTGGATTCTCCACTGTGATATAAAGCCTCAAAACATTCTCCTATACTCTGATTATCAGCCGAAAGTGTCTGATTTTGGCCTGTCTTGGTTGCTAAACAGAGGTGATGTTAAGTACTCAAAAATCTCAAGATTGCGAGGAACAAGAGGTTACATGGCGCCTGAGTGGGTGTTGAACATGCCCATTACCTCCAAGGTGGATGTTTATAGCTATGGAATCGTTTTATTGGAGTTGGTAACCGGAAGGAGCCCTTCAATGGGAGCCCCTGGAATAGATGGTAAGAAGGTAACGTTAAGTAAATGGGTGGGAGAGCAGACAAGTCTAAATGAAACGTGGATGGAAGTTATAGTAGACCCGACATTGGACGGGAAATACGACGAGGCTGAGATGTTGGTCTTGGTTAAAGTAGCTCTGCAATGTGTGGAGGAAGACAAAGATGCAAGGCCGACGATGGGTGAAGTCCTTCAGATGCTGCTTCGCCTTGGTGAAAAACAATAAGCAGCTAAGCATCGTTAAAGCCCAAAACTACGAATCATTTTCATGTCTTTGTCGCTTTCAGTTACTCAATTAGGCAGGTGTTAGCAACATAATAAATCGCACTTGTTCTATAGTTTACTGTTCTTTACTTGAAAATTCAGAAGTCTTTACTTTAAACAGTGCCATCATATTTCATAATACTAAATTAATACCTGCCAGCCAGGTGATTGTCTTGCAAATAGTATTCAATTTTTTTGCAATCATGCTAACCAAAAAACATCTTGGGAAGAAAACGTTAATGGCCCTGAAATATTATTACTAGGGGACCAAGCTCATCTATCTAAGGTGTGGGCTTCAGAGTTAAAAGGATCTACGACCCTATTTGCAATCCAAAGTATCAGGCAATAGCCCAGTTCTTTCCCTATGGGCTTGTTGTAGTCTTCTGAGCCGACATATGTGCCGGTTAACCCAGGAAGTCCCCAGGCAAGTTGCCTGTCCCCATCGTTAATATTATTAATTTGGGCTCACTGTGCCAAGTTGCAATCCAGGAAGAATATTCTATTCCACTAATTTGTTGTCAATTAGGAGCAACAGCATTCCAGGCATTTTTCTGGAATGATGTCCCTGCTGCTAAGGGTTTGGACTCATCTACGGGAAAATATATATATATATATATATATATATATAACAGTTAATTTTCTTAAACAAGCCAAACTGTTGCAGAACATTTGGTGGTTTTACTGGTTGATATTTCTTTTTGCTGCAACTTTTCAGACATTATCTTAATCCCCAACCGAAAATTGGGCACCCTTGCAATCGTCACAGCGTCTGTAGCGGACAGCAAGTATATCTACCTAGAGCACTATAGAATACTATCTAGAATGACAGGCAGGTTAAGGACTCGCGATCAAATTTACCAGCTTATTGACTCTATCAAAGCCGATCTAATATTGGCAGCGAAGCACCAGTCAGCTTCCCTTAACTTCCAACGATTGTTATGCTTTTATATATACAACCAATATTACCAGGTTTTATCTGATCATTTTGTATGAAAGCAGTCTGGCATTGTATTTCAAATTAAACGGAAATACCTTCGAACCCTAGGCTAAACTAAACATCAACTCTTGGCTTAGTCAAAAACACTTGTTGCCCCCCGTGGCTATTGTTTTTTGTCAGTGACATCTGATTTTAGCCTTCGGGAAGTTTCAAGAGGAAGAGATGCCAACTTGATACAGTTCCAACTGTTCCTTTTATACCAATGGGGACATCAAGCCTTGCTTCTCTTTTTTCCACCATAAAATGCGGAATTGTGTATCCATAAGCAAGGAAATTATAATGATTTGTCCTCAGTAAGACATCAATTTGACAAGCATTAGCTGCTTAGTGTCTCTAGACTTTTGGAATTACGAAGCAAAGGGACTGCTTCTAAACGTGAAAGGAGAAAAGACCAACATGCGATCTCAATTTGTTTTCTTAGTCTTTCATGAACTGATGATAAATATCCTTGAGAGATTCATAAAATCATATTTTTGCAGTGTGATAATTTTAACTTCCATTTTCTTTCTGCAACATTTTCAGGTTGCTATCAACAAATGATTTTGTCACATGCCTAAAATCTTAAAAGCACCGCTTAAGTAAACTTTAACTACCAAACAAAAACAAAACCATCAGAACTCTTTTTGGTTTCGCTTTTATAACAAATCTCATAGGCGTCAAACAAAATTGGTGTGATTTATGCCCTAAACTGTCCTCCGATTATTAACTTTTGCATACTTTCAATGAACTTCTTTCTTTAAAGTTTCAACCAATAGATTGAAAAAATAGGAAAAATATCTTCAAATTCAATGGATGGAAAATTAGAGGTTTTTTCCTTTTTTTTTGAAGGTTTTTTTTCCGTCTTCCAACATTGACCCGGTAATCCCCCTCCACCCTTTTCACCAACATCCTCTCATTTCCTGATTCCGCCATTTTTATACCTCTGTACACTACCAAAACTTATTATTTCTATAACCAACGATAAAAATAACTAAATCAACAAAGAAAGAGACTAAACAACTGAATGAAACAAGTCTTTTTTTTTTTTTCATATCTCTTCTGCGGATTATTCTTGTTCTCTACTCGATCTTGCTAATACCAATACGCTTAACAACAGCATTTCTGATAGCTTCAGTTTGCTGAAAACAAAGCCCATTTAGTTTAGTACCGGACATGTAGCTTCTCACTTCCTTTCTGATCATCTCTTGCATAACTGCCAAAAACTCAGGACTAAAAAACTGCTTCTCCATCCCAAACTCCCCATTTTGCATCCCCACTTGCTGCAACTGCACACCTGTTATTGGAGCAGGAGCTGGGGTAGCTGGGGCCGGTGCTGGAACCTGGGTGGGACTTGGAACAGGGTTGGATCTGGCTGTGGACACGGGTCCTCGATCCGAGATTTCGCATGGATCGGATCCGGGCAGCGAGAGGCTGAGTAAAGTCGGTGGATCGGTTGTCGATGATGCTGTTTCCACAGGCTGACTAGAGGGGGCCAAAGAAGCAATTCTTGCCAACGGTCTGTAAACCGGCGAGGCAGCGGGCAAACTTGAGTCACTCAAATCGGATCCTGAAGGACTACTGGGGTTCAAGTAAAGACCCGATATATTATTACCGGTACTAAGACTGGCCGACCTTTTAAGCGGCTGTGGCGAATCATCGTTCAAATCTTCGGTCATGGAAGAGCATTTTCGCTTCAGCGTCGAGTTCCAGTGGTTCTTAATGGCGTTATCAGTGCGGCCATTGAGGAGCCGAGCGATGGTAGCCCATTTGTTACCGAATCGGGCATGGGCTCGCATTATGGTTTCATCTTCTTCGGGAGTGAAGGGTCGGTGTTCAACCTCAGGGGAAAGCTGGTTGCACCACCGAAGCCTACAAGACTTTCCAGATCGGCCCTGTATCGATTTGCTTATTAAAGACCAGTTCCTGGGGCCGTACGTCTGAACCAGCCGCTGTAAAGCCTCGTCTTCTTCCGGACTCCATGGACCTTTGATCCGATCCACATCTTTCCTTGTAGATGCCATCGGAATTTAAAAAAAAAAGGCTCAAAAAACTTATGACAAAAAATAACAATCTAAACTGTTTTGTTTCTTTTGAACTGATAAGAGGGCTGTTCAAAGGTGGTGGAGGGATTGTTACTACGCTGGTGGAGGCGGAGCCTCACCTTTGGCTAAAGGGAGGAGAATAAGGAAGCGAACGAGGAAGCATATATATATGGAAGGTGATAAGGATGACTTGTTGAAGCGGTAGTAGTGACTAGTCACCGGGCATAGCCGTTGAGACTTGAGGATCCTTCCAGGCAAGGCAGTTACTAGTATACAGCTGTCAATATGACACGCGTCATTTCTTCGCTTCTCTAACTTACACGTATTTTCCTCAACCCCACCCCACCTTGCCCTCACCTGATGGATTACGTGCTGTTTCCACCTTACTGTCTCGTCAAGTTCACAACCGTATAGGATAATTAAACGGAAAAACGGTGAAAAAGTTGAAAATATCTTTCTACAAAATCTGGGTTATTACTTAAGAATAACCGTTTTGGAAGTTGAAATTAAGCAGGGCGAATTTGATATTAAAAAAAAAAAAAAAAGGAGAAAACTACTTATGAAATACGGTTGGGAAAGGGGGGATGACTTTGACTAAGCCAGGCTGGAAAAGGAGAGAGAATAAAATTTTATTTTATTTTATTTTATTTTATAATAAATTGATGAGGTTAAGTGAGGGAAGGGAAAACGACACGCGGGAGAGCTGAGCTGGCGCAGAAAACGACAAAGTTAAGTAGCAGAATCGGGGGACGAACGGTACTACAAGTTGTGTCAGTCCAGCCTGTCATTAATCCGAACGCCAAAAAAATGCCCCCACTAAAACCCTTCCTAACTGCCTACTCCCAACCAACCGCCATGTGCCGGTCAAGATCCGATATCCCACCCGTTTTTCCTATCCTTTTGTGAAACCGCCAAAACCGACTCCACCGTCTTACCAGCTTAATTTATTCCCATTTGCTCCCTTTCGTAATCTTTCCAGATTATCTTTTAGATTTTTTTTTTAACTAAATCGTAGCATAACCAGGCATAACTCTATTTCCAGCATTCGAACCTTTGCAAAAATATCTCAATTAAGTTTGGATCAACCTCATGTTTTTTCAAGTTATTGCATAATGTGCTATGCTTTGGTTTTTCTTGACAGTCTGATGTTAGTTTAAAGCCAAAATTGAACTTGCTCTATTTTTCAACCAACATTACTGCTTTGGTTGGCCCTTCTAACTGCCAATGAACGCTCCTACATCAGTAGCCATTACGCAACAATTTTCAATGAGTCTGGCTGGCAGTGGCACCCCCCTTTGAGGACGACCTTTATAGCCCAATCATTTTAGCGTTTGAATTGCGATTTTTTTGATGATAAATACCAAAAGCAAAATAAGTGGGAAAATAAAAAGAAAAAAAAAAGGATAATGAGGCCATGTCGAGCATGCAGTGCGTTAAGCGGGAGACAACTGGCTAAAAGCCGAAAACTCCTTCAGGCCACACATAAATATAACCCACTTCCCCCGCAGCACGAAGGTCCTAAAACAAATGCCCACGCGCAACCTCCGCCCGGCACCTCGTCTACCTAATTACTGTCCTTTGGCCGTACCCACAAGTTTCTACAATTCCCCCAGGCCCCCACCCCCCATCACCTGACTTCGCCCACCACTCCTATGCGCCTCACGTGAAGTATTTCCCTAAGGCCAAAGTTACAAATAAAAGGCTCCATTAAGGAATGCAACTGAACCAAGCCATTAATCACGTTTCCAACTTTATTAAGTAAATTTTACTTTCATTGAAAATAAACGAATATATATAAAAAGTTCCTAAACAGTCTAGGAAAATATTCAGTATTTTATAAGTATTTTGTTGAGAAAATAACCAGATATTTTGATTTGCCATTTTGGGTGAAGGGAGGGAAGTGAATGGACCCAAAGTTGTGGGCAGCTACTGGCTTGCCTTTAACTTTAAGCAACCAAATTATGCTTTGGATTCTCACCATTATGCCCTACGTTGTAAGTATATGCAGCTGTTTTTTTTAATAGGACAAAGGGTTGGCAGTGTCAGTCTTTTTGAATGCGTTACCTTTTAAGTACATCAAAATACGGATCAAATCCTGAGATTTAAAAATATGATTAAAGGATTTGAATATGTGATTAGGATTTATTGCCGTTGAATGAAAAAAAGAAGGGCACATGGGCACAGAAAGGAGGAGGATGTTTCCTGGAAACACAGCCCTGCCCTCCCCTTAATTAACTAAGAATGCTTTCCCCTAAATCCTAATTATTTCAAAAATTAAAAAACACAAGGTTCCCATTTCCTCGGCTGCAATAAACAGCAAGTGGGCATCAGTCCGCTACTATTTTATTTTGCATCGACAAGAGCTGCATTAAAAATAAGAGATTAGTCGCCGAAAGATTGCATCACATGCATAAGAGAGATAAGAGAATAAATATTTGGAGATTAGGTGCGTTAAATCTTAAGAATGAATCGATTCTTTTGCACTCAAGTGCAATGGTCAGACCCAAAGGAAAAAAAAAAAGTTATAATTATCCTTATTATTAATTGCTGAAGATAAGATGTCATGATAAAATGATTGTGCTCTGGTCTGCTTTGAATCAATGAATGTACTGCAATTATTCAACACAACAAAACATTAAAAAAAAAAGAATGTGCAGCATCATTTCAAAAGTACTATCTCTAGGATGGAAATGTTAGTGTTTCCTGTTATACTTTTATTTTGTTAAAAAAAATAAAAATATCAAACAAGCAAAACCTAAATTAATATAAGACCATGTTGCATGAGAGTTACAGAAAGTTAAAAGCATAGGTCAGCCAGCCTAGCTATTATATTAAAGACTGGAAATCTAGTGAAGTAGGGCAGGTGAACATTTTATATTTATCATGTTATTGCTATTTAATTGGACATATTTCTTTAGTTATCTTTTCTTTATTTTCTATTGAAGCTCTAAATCTTAATTGGTTTAAAATTTGCAATGACAATACGTCAAAGGAACATCTAAAATCTGTTTTGAAAATTACTAATATCCCGTATTGTTTACTTAGTCGCCTGTAAAAGGTATGAAATTGTTGGTTTAAAGGCAAATTTTAAAAATGGAGAAACAGGGACGAAGTTAGATCTTGAAATACAAAAGCTATAATAAGCATTTATTAATATGATATATAACTTAATATTTTGTTTTAGTACTTTTTAATAAGAAAAATAAAAAAAGCAAAGTTTCGTTGCAATTTCATGGTCGATTCGATGGAAGCAATATCACAAATTGGCAGAGAAATAAATACTTAAAAGAAAAATTATGGGCTATAAAGTTTAGTCTATGAAAAGTTAGGCCACCAGTCACGTAAAAGTATGAGAAAAATCAAAGCTGTAACCCTCTGAATTTGAGAGACAAAAAACACCACAATATTGTCAATCATTCCACCACACTAGATCTAATTAACTGCAAATTTTATGAGTGTGATTAATCAAGTTAATCTCAATCATTCCTTTACTCGAGCCAAAAAAAAAAAACAAGAAGATGCACTCAAAGGAAAGATGAACAGAAGAAGCAAAAGATATATATATATATATATATATATATAATATTTTATAAACGTGGCTTTTGACCGAAAATGATTGATCTTTATCGCTGCCTATGGCAGCCTGGTCTGCTTAACTTTCTCTTTCTTGAATTATTGGTACGGCAGACTTGGACAAAACTTGATAAAAAATCAAGAACTCCTCGACTCTCTACGGACAGAGCCAGTTTTCTCGCGAAGATGGATTTTTTTTTTTTTTCATAAAGACAAAAAATTAAAATGGTTAAATTTAAATTTTAAAAAAATAATTATATAAATTAATTAAATATATAATTTTAAATTAAATCATTTTGCTTTGTACCTAATAAATTTCATGTTACCCCAACAATATTGATGATACGAAACCTTAGAGAAAATTTTAATTATAATTTTATAATAATTTAATTATCAAATAAATTATATAAAAATCTATCATTTGAAAACATAAATTTTATTTAATACTTTTTATAACCTTAATAATTTAAAATTATAATTGTTTTACCTTAATGTAATAATCGGAAGTGATATGATTTTAAAATGCTCGGAGCATATTGTGCCACGTATCATAAGTTAAGGTTTTTTTTTGTCGGGATTAAGGTGACGTGTCAAGGTTTTGAGTGGACAATTAACAGACCAAACCGCAGGCGCAGGGGAAGCATTTGAGAGGAAAGCGATGGCATTGCCAGCTATACGGCACTAACCCCGAGCTTCAAAGAGAATCATCGTATTGGGATTCGTAAAGTGGGGGTGTTGGGTTTGAAGCGGGTCCCATTTAGCCCATGATTTTCCGCTGCATGCATCCATCCATCCATCGTACGACGCGATCACCTGACTGGCGCCTATGAGTAACTGGGGACGCAGACGGATAATATTACACTAATTTTACAGCACAAACGTAATTTTTTTATCATATAATCTATTAACTTAAATTATTTATAAATTATTAATAAATATAATTTATATAAATATAAAATATTTTAAAAATTAACATCACGTGATAAAATAAATAAAAATTATGAATACATGAACACCAAAATTTATAGGTTTTAACTATGTTTATTGATTGCGTGCAAAGTTCTGTTTGGATTATTGGAGCAATCAGGACTTCAATTAAGCATTTAATTTGTTTTTCTTCATAAATTCTATTTTTTTTTATATTTGTTTGGTTGTCGACTTTATCATGCTTCTTTTGAAAATAATTTATTAAAAAAATTAAAAATTTAAACCATAACAACTTAACAAGTAAACTATTCTCTTTTAGGAGTTCCAAACTCTATTCAAAACTATTATTTTGTAAATTTTGATATTTAAAAAAAATTATCTTGCTGAATATAGATGAATTCAACGTCACTAATTTGATTTCATAAATGTTGATTTTATATGTAAAACCTCTTAACAGTTTATGAAATTAAAAAGCTATGAACTTATATATTTTTGGATAGTTTAAGAGATATGAATTTATTATGGATGAAAAACCACTTTATAAATGCTGTATTCTTCATGATGAATGCACTGTTTTGGAAAACGAATTTTGTAAGCTTTTTTAATTGGGGGTGTAGGAGAGTAGGACGGCCAACAAACACACCAAACTTATCCTGTCAGTATCATTCTTTAAACGCCCACTTCATCTAATCAACAATTAAAAAAATCTCTGAACTGAAACAAATGAAAAACAATCTGAAATTGACTTTTCAATGTATTTAAATAGTAACCATATTTATTGCTCTATCTTGACTTATCTTCCCTTTCAATTCCCCAACTACCGATTAGTTAGATTCGTCGTTCACAAAAATGCCCATATTCCAGAACCAGAAAACTTATCGTAATTGGTTTGTGTTATTATATCCTGACTTTTATGACTTGATGTTCGATGAGTTTTAAATTTGAATTTTACTAAAAATCTTTCCCTCCCCTTTTCAATTTCCAACCCTCGACTCTTTTGTATAAATAAATAAATAAATACACTTCCCATATTTTGAATAAAGTTATGAGTATAACAAAAGATGCTATTATAATAAGTATTGTTTTTATAAAAAAGATATTAATCAATAAGTAAATGTATAATTAAATAGTTTTTTTTAAAAAAAATTACATCAAATTCATTCGTAAAAACTTAAAAATGTTGAATGTTTATAGCCTATGCCTAAATCCACCCTTTCCTCTTCGATATGCATTATAAAAATATCCTGACTGTATAATTTTCGAAGCACGTAATTTCTTTATTGGCTTTTATATCAAAACTACCGACATTTTTTCCCCTTTCTCTTCTGTGCTTTTCACAATATGGACGCTATTGAGAAATTAAATACTAAAAAAAAAATGCTATAGAATAAGAAAATTTTTAAAGATAAGATAAAAAGATGAAAATAAAAATATTTTTTTTTACTTTGAATTTAGTAATGTTAGAGATGAATATAATCCTAATATAACATTATTAGAAATGAATGTTATTTTCAAAACTTTTCAAATGTATAATTTTATTAGATGAATGTTAAGTACGATTAAATTTTTTTTCATTTAGAGATAATTATTTATCATTTTCGATATTCTTTTAAATTTTATTGTGTAGCTAAGGGATGTAACTATCTCTTTTTTGGGTGTTTTCTTTCTTCTTGTAATTCGTTCTTTGTCTCCACTTAATTGGTTAATTATTGACTTGAACAAGCTACACCCTCAAGTGGAATACAACTAAATGCAAATAATTTTGAAGTGGAGATTACTTGGTCTAATAAATATATTATATATATATATATATATATTTTAATATGATTAGGGCGTTTTTATGTTTTGTTCCTATGAAATCCTTTTTCGATGTTTTTCAAGACAATCTTCATGAATTTTAGTATATTTATAATTTTACTCCCAAAATATTCTACGAAGCAAATCCAGATTGACCAAAAAATAATAATTAAAAAAAAAAACTCCTTTCCCTCATCAGTTGGGTTAGTCGTCGTGATATTATTACCATTACATTGCCCTTTGCATATTCAGATTTTCTTGCAATATATAAACATAGCATGCAATCTTTTAAGAAATTGTTAGGTATGGGGGAGTTAATGTGATAAAGCAATCATCATGATTCATGGGAACTTAGGATCTGGTCAAAAGAGGTTGGATCCACTTGCATTTCTCTAACGGCTATGAAACTATGAATCTATATGACATGACAGTCAAATGGGATGGCATTAATTTTGGTAAGTTGACCCAAAATCTTTGTTAATTGCTTTAATCAAAATTGGCAGCCATACGACTAGATGGAATTTCCTTGTGCTTGCAGATTAATGGTTCATCATATGCATGGTAAATTAGGCTGCTGTTGGTAGCTGGGCTACAGGAATTAAAGTTTTCTCGAGAAAATTTAGAAATTTAGTAAATTTGGATTTCAAATCTCAGCATTTGAAATCTATTTCCTAATATTAAGCTGTGATTTTTTTTTTAATTCCCCAAGTTTTTTACATTGTTGAATTTCTGGTAACTATGGATATCTATTCGTTAACTGCTGCTGCCTAGGGCAGCCGTAGATGTTTCACCATTTAGGAGTTACAATTGTAACTCTCAAGGGAAGATGCTGAATGGAAAAACAACTGGTAATATTATAACACAAGCCACCATTTCTTTTCCTTTAATTATGATCTACAAGCTGCTATAGTGTTATCTGCTCTCAACTTATGATTGTAGAGCAAATATCAAGCTTTTGTAGTCACTAAGCTTTGTTTCATAGGAACGATGAACAGAAATAAAAATGGAAATGTTGTTAATCCAATTATTACAATTGATAACCATTTTTTTATTTTTGTAGTTTAACCATTAATTTAACAAGTTTTTCATTTTTACTATTTTCTACCTTTCCTAGGTTTATATGGATTAATTTGATACAAATAATAAATTTGCAACCTTGTGTTTTTGCAAATGAGAAAACAGTTGGCACTTAGTAGTCCAACTCCAAGAGTACCGCACTCGAAGAGGGAATTCGCGTCTGATTAGCTAATTGGCGAAACAATAACTTATCAAGACGATGACCAGTAATTGGTCCGAGAGATCATAGGATGATTGGCCCTACTAGGATTGACAAACTGCCTAGATTACTTGGGGAGGCAGCGGTGGGGAATTTTCAATTTGGGCTATCAAAAAAGCCTAGGGATCCTGAAGTTAAAGCTTCAACTTTGGACTGGTAACTTGAGTTCCAAACTTAGGCCTTGCTGTCACACAAGGTGGGCTCATGAGTCGACATAAGGGTAAAAAGAAAAACTTTGTTTTGTAAAATTGAACATAATAGTTATAGCCCATGAAAAGAAAAGCCAATTAAGGGGCATCTTTTACTTTATTTCCGCCCAGCGTCGGACGCATAAATTGCCCTATTCTTCAAGTTTTTCCCCGTAAAGTTTTCAATTTTCTTTGACAGTGCACCCCAACTGTCAGTATTTAATAAACGTGAATCAGACGGTTTAAAACAAGTTGGAATCGGCTAAATCAAGTAATCAACTTGTAAATTATTAAGCATTGACTACTTCACAACTGGACGCTCTTGAATCAAGTTTCTACCTTTCTTCGTTTTCAAATTAGTAAACTAATTTGAAGGCTCTAATATTAATCTATAATTTCTTTTAAGTGAAAAGATACAGATAATGCTGAGTCCTGCCAAACGCCAATGACTGACTGTTCCACCCTGGACGGTATTTATTTGTTTGATTGAATAAGTAGAATTCGAGTAATCTATTATTTAAATAAAAATTTAAACTTAAGTAGTCAAACTTAAAATTGAGGATAGAATTTAAACTTATAAATATTTATTTGATAGTAAGTTAATTGAGTGAACCTGAATAATACAATCTTTTATCTTGAATGAATACAAAATTAAATTTTAAAATTTAATTAAATTTAAATTGAGTATGAAACCTTGAATAAATTAAATTCGAATTCAAATCTTTCATTATTTCAATTTGGCACACTTATATAACCCTACTAGCCAATCCAGCATTTTGGGATAAAAAAGACAAACGATGATGGCACGGCATGGTCTCCACCGACGCCTATAGTAAGCATTTGATTCTAGTCTTCGTTTCTGTAAATTTTTTAAAAAAAAGCTGCCCAAAACGTTGGACACGGATACTATTTATTTACTAGAAAAAGAATTAAGATACATATATATATATATATATATATATATATATACACACACACACATATATTAGTGTTTATGA
Source organism: Adansonia rubrostipa (assembly GCA_038381775.1). NCBI lineage: Eukaryota > Viridiplantae > Streptophyta > Magnoliopsida > Malvales > Malvaceae > Adansonia > Adansonia rubrostipa. Next base: position 18,541,633 of record JBBYHM010000019.1, on the reverse strand, counting down.
CTGGTGAAATATCATTAGCATAGTTAAATCATGAAAATGAAATAGTCACATTCAAGCCTAGCAATATGAAAATCGCCGACGGTTGTTATGCGCGACTAACATGGAATATTAGAATAAAAGACAAGAAAACCAGTAGGAAAACCATATAAGAAGCAACCATCTTTGCTTTGAATATGGGCTTGACTCCTATAGAAATTAAACAGATTGACGGACAGAAAGATCAACAACCTCTTTTTTGCGACACTACGCCGCAAAGTCTCTTCCCGGATGCTTTCCTTCATTCTGTTGGCTCTTCTGGCTCACGCCTCGCCAATCATATGTCAAAATCTACCTCAACAAAAGTTAAACATAATTATACTGGCCGGACAAAGCAACATGGCCGGTCGTGGAGGTGTAGCCAACGACACTTCAACCGGTATTCCGACTTGGGACGGTGTAGTTCCTCCACAGTGCCAACCTAACCCTTCGATCTTCAGGTTGAGTGTGGACCTGGCATGGGTACGAGCCCGTGAGCCAATCCATGCTGACATTGATGCCAGGAAGACGGTTGGGGTTGGGCCTGGAATGTCTTTTGCCAATGCTGTGCTGACCAAGGACCCCAACTTTGGGTTGGTGGGATTGGTGCCTTGTGCCGTTGGAGGGACTACTATAAGTGAATGGCAGAAAGGGGAGTTTCTTTACGAGCAATTGGTGAAGAGGGCGCAGATGGCGCAGCAGAGTGGAGGAGTTTACAGAGCAATGCTTTGGTATCAAGGCGAGACTGATACAAACAATCAAGAAGATGTTGAATTGTTTAAAGGTAGATTGAAGAGCTTTTTCAATGATTTACGTTCTGATCTGCATGCACCTATGCTCCCAATCTTCCAGGTACCATTTGTTTGATTGTTTCTTTTCTTCATAAAATTTATTTAGAAATAATAAAAACTGCAACATAAGTTTGATTAGACCCTAGATAAAGATCTGAATACAAATGACCCTTTTGTTCAGAATTACTATTATATATTTGCACAAATTTTACCATCACGTCTTTATTCTTTAGGATTACTTTTGGATCATTAAACAATAAAAACAGTAAACCTTATTGACTTGATTTTGACCTTAACATTGAATCATGAGTTCATGACTTATTAATTCTCCTAGAACGAGCATTTCAGATTTAAGGTTGAAGGAAAGTCCAAACTTATAACTGGCAACTGGCTTATGCAACAAAGATGGGATTCTAATATTTAAGGAACATATAAGTTTACTCATTAAAAACCCCAGTACCCAATTGCTTCAGATTACTAAAACCGTTCAGAGTAGTTGCAGGGGCATATGCAATTGGTTAGGTTTCAAATTTCCAGCTATCTCTGGAGATTAATGTAAATCAAGTTGTCAAATTTGAAGGTATGAGTTAGTTCATTCTAGGAACATTGGGAGGGGACATTAATAAACAAAATTGAACCTATTTCAACATTGAGAAAGCTGAGTAAACATTGGTAATTTCATTGCTAGGTGGTTCTGGCATCAGGAGAGGGACCTTATATTGAGGGAGTAAGAGAAGCCCAATTAAAAATAGGCCTTCCAAATGTGAAATGCGTGGATGCCAAGGGACTACAACTCGAACCAGATGGGCTACATCTTACAACTCCAGCCCAGGTGAGACTTGGGGAGATGTTGGCAGATGCATTCCTTCGGTTCAAATCCAGGTCACTACGCAGCAACGATGCTCCAACCAATTTTTCTAGTATTGTTCCTTATTTTTTAATAATTGCTCAATCTTTCAGATGCCTCTGGATGATCCTCACTTTCAGATAAGGATAGGTTCTAAATGGATTGTTTCTCTGTATTCATACTAACATCGGATAAGAACAATAAAAAAAAAAAGAGATTTATATGAACTGAGAATGAGATTCATCAGCAGTTGCTGTTGCATCGATCTTGAGTTCATCATTTGATGATTAAAATAGCCAGTTACTTAACTTCTAACTTCAGTACTAACAGTTGGTATTCCAATGTCAATAACTTGACCATCGACAGACTAAAAAACAACTTCAGGTAACATCGTATTGCACCAAACAGAGAAATTCTTTGCCCGTAAAACGAAACCCTACCTATTGAACTTACAAGAGAGTTCGTAAGTGATGGAACTTTTTTCTTTGGAATTTTTTTCAATGGAGGTAATATGCATCCAAATTCCAAACTCTTCTGTTTTTGCTTCTTAATTGTTTGTTTGCACCTTGGGTCCTAGAAATTTGGATCTTCACGGAACTTCAGACAGAGAATTTGCAATGTTTCAACCCAGCCTTGATTGAAAACTTGTACTGAATTTTAACATTATAAATGTTATTGGTCTCAAAGCTGAACTTTATAAATTTGAGGATATATCAAGTGATGTCCAATTCAACTTTGGTTGAAACTTCTAACATTACTCGAAACTACTTATATGTCAAGTTAGGCATGGTCTAACCAATTTTTGATGGGCAATAAAAGGTCAAGTAAATCAATTTAAATAAAGTGAAGTTGCTAGTGGAATTCTCTTTTTTCCTGGTAAGCCATTGCATGTTAAAAATATTAAAAACCGGTTAAAGGCCATGGAAAATTCAAAATTCGCGAATATTATAAAGGGACATAGCCAAAGTTTATCGGAGTGCGAAATTGCGTCATACAACTGACCAAAGTCTCACGTTACGCAAGAAAGCGGTATGCCAACCCAACCCTTCCAACCTCCAACTCACTGCTAACCTCACTTTGGAAGAAGGACGTGACACCCTCCACTCAGGCATTGACGTGGTCAGGACTTCTAGGGTTGGACCCGGGGTTGCACTTGCCAATGAGGATTCTAACTCATGGATCGGGGACTAGCGTGGTGGTTCTGCTCCCTTGAGCTGTAATGCCCCCATGGTACCTGCTCTTGTGCCTCTCATATTTAAGTTATTCTTGTATATAATTCTTATTATTGCATAATAATGGCGATTGGACTACCCTATCTGTTTTCGTAGTTTTGAATTAATTGATTACACAAATAATTCAATGCCCATTAGAGAAAAGAAATTAACTCGATTGAGCTATTCAACACTTTTTCTTGGATATTTATCTTCGTTTGACAATCATGTGCATTTTATTTCGTCTTTTCTTGTTTTAATGCGGTACAATTCGTTGCGCTCACTGAGAAGCAGGTAGATTGGCTGTGCAGTTGGTTGCTGGTGTGGTGGAAGTGGTTTGAAGTTTTCAAGTTTGTCAAGGTGACTTGTGCTTCTGCCAGAGGCTCCTATGATCTCGATACTCGGCTGCTTCGAGCCATGATTACCAAGGGCCTAGTTGAGCCTATTTCCAGTGTTTTTGAGAACTTAGTGAATGCTGACTTCATGGCCAAACAGAGAGGACTTAGGTTGGCGGAAGAGCACATTGTAGTAGATGGTTCTCCACTTGGAATCTATATTTGCTCGTGCAATTTCTGACTGGTGAGATTACAGTAGGAGTTGTCAAGGATGGAAAACCCCATCTGACTTAGGTTGGATACTTTGTTGTTGATGTAAACCTGAAGGCAGTCTTATATTCTGTAAGCAGACTGCTCAGCCCCGTGTAAAAATGTTCCCTTTCCAAGTAAATTACAATACATGCTATGCTTATCAAGCTTACTCTGTCGCAAATAAGGAGCTCTAAGGTATAGTTTTGGCCATAGAGCACTCGCTACGCTGAACATGTCTATCAAAATTGACCGTCAGGAATTCATATTGGATTTCGCTACTTCATCAAGATAAATGCCTATTGTATATTTGCATTATTGTATAACGCACTATCACATTGTTTAATCCTGAACCCGATTTCTAAGGTACTGTAGAAGCAATCAGGACAACATTTTCCAAGCAGAACGTGTTGTCTTTGACTAAATTTGGAATCTCGAGCTTGTAGTAGCTAAAGGCCATTTGCATTTGGTAGCTGCCCTTTTAGAATTCGGAATCTCGACACAAAGTCAAATGTGACATATTTGAATCTTTGATGAAAAACATGAATTTTCATTTGTTTTGTTTGATGGATTCGATAGAAGCTAGCTAAAGGTGGAATTTGAGGGGCACTCAAGACTAAAAATGCTGACAAAATAAGAAATAAGGCCCGCGTTAAGCAACTTCGCAGCAATGCAAGCTCGAATTGCCATCCAATGCCCAAAACGTGAAACGTGTCCCAAGTCGGTTCCTACTGCTAACCAAATGAAAATTGTAGATACGTAGTGAAACAGAAACCTTTCCTGCTATTAGGACAGAATTACGAAGCAGAGAGTCCATATTTCTCGTTTTTACGTACTCTTTTTTCATTTGAACCTTGCAACATGAACACCAAGGCATAAACTCGGTTCCTCGTCTTTCATTTACCGGCAATTGGTTAATCTTTAATTTTCATTCAATTTTTACCTGCCATTGGTTAATCTTTAATTTGCCTTCAATTTTTACCCGCTACTGGTTAGTAGAAAGTAGAGAAATTATGGCCATAAACATGCTCTTTTAGCCACGGGAAAAGAAAGCACCCAGGTTGGAGAACGCGGGAGTGGTTCACTTGATGACTGGACTCGTGATGGTCTCCATTAAGGTAACAAGGTTGGGTGTTTTGGCTGGTTCAAATGATGCAGTAGCAAAGGCCTTTTCAGTCTTCCAAGGAAGCCATTTCAAGCCGCGGTCACGGCAGCAACAAATAAGCGACTACATATATCCACTTGGGCTATAAAATTCTCCGTGCCTTGATGTTAACAAGTAAGTTTCAGTGTATCAAACTGGGTTTTTGTTACTCCGTTCTCAATGGGCCACGGCCGACATAACCAGAACATGAGTATGGCGACTTCTGAGAGTAAGACAAATATTTAAATTTTGGCCGTCCCATTCAAGATACCATTAAGATTTTAATTCCATTCTTTTAAAGTAAAAAAGAATTGCTACTTTATAGGGAAAAAAGAGATTTGTCATAAGCACAAAGATCATACGGAAATTGCAGACTAGTCGAAACATCAACTTCTCATGATCATTGTTAGTAGCAAATTACAGTCTCAAGATTGAAGATCCTAGTTTTATTATTCGGGCATTTCAATTACGCATGTGTTCACCAAATTACGACCGAACTCTGGATACTGACATACGGTGAAGCACATGAGTAAAATCGCCAAAAGCAAAAGCCCTAAACCCATTTACCAGACACCAACCTCCATGAACCCATCCTCGGTAGCGCAGCCCCTAAACATTCCGGTGGTGTTAAACCCACAAGCCACCTCCCCATTCTTTGACACAGCAATCAGCCCAGCTTTGCCTTCGTCCAACCGATTCTTTATCACATAATCCACGGCCTCATGCAGATTCAAACCTTTGTACTCCATGACTGCCGCTACTTCCCTTGCCAGGGTGCTTCGGATGATTGCTTCTCCTTCCCCAGTGCATGAAACCCCGCACAAGTCACATGCGTAGGTCCCCGAACCTATAAGGGGCGAGTCACCAATCCTTCCTGTCATCTTGTTCATGAGCCCACCAGTGGAGGTGGCTGCAGCGCACCGACCCTCCTTGTCAACCACCACGCACCCAACTGTTTCTGGGGCGTAGACGCTGATTGGGAGCCCGTTCATCTGCAAAGGACTGTCCATGGCGGCGCCGGCACCGCAGGTGCCAATCGTTGGGATACGGTAATCAAACTGGCCAAAGGACAAAACTGGAACAGGTTAGCTATGTATGGTCCCACCACGTGATTTGCTGGCAACAAATCAATGTCCTTTCAAGGAAAGAAAAAGAAATCACAATCAGACGTACCAGGATTGAGTTTGCTTCTTTTGCCAACTTTAGCATGCCCACGTTATCTTCCGTAATGAAGTATTCATTGTCCACCAATTCCACGCCCTGCACAAAATCCAACCCATTAAATTCAATTAAAAAAAAAAAAAAAACTAGAAATCTAAAGATTCTAAACTCTGCTGTCACGTGTCAGAACCTGGAAGCCTGTGCAGAATCTAAGATTCCACAACAAAAGTAAAGCGCGTTGCTTGGAACATGAAGGTTAAACTGGTAAAAGCACAAACCTGTTTCCTGGCAAACTCTTCGGCACCTGAGAAGGCCAAATAAGAATGAGGTGATTTGTCCATGACAAGACGGGCAAGCGAGACTGGGTTCTTAACCGTGGTTAAGCCTGAAACGGCACCGCATCTCCTCTTCGGCCCGTCCATAATGCTGGCTTCCATTTCCACCGTTCCTCTCTCCGTAAGAGCAGATCCACGCCCGGAGTTAAACAGCGGATCTGTTTCCAGTTCTCTCACCTATCAAATCAAATTTCATATTTTTGTTATTCCAGGAGAAAGCGACGGAAGTTAAATTAAAAAGAAATGATAACCAAATAAACACTCCCCATCAACATATAACATGGATATATATACACAAGTGGTAAAATAAACCGATATAACCCAAACTCAAATAATTGACCCAAATCCGCCTTCATTTTTCATCAAGGAAAAAAAATTATGAATGCGATGCCTTTGCATAATCCTTGCTAAAAAAAAATCTAATCTCCCATTATTATATTTGTAATATATAAGGAAACATGATCAAAACAAGAAATTTGTTCTTTTTACAACATTAACATTTCATTAAGTGAACAAGGGTGAAAGATGGCGATGAAACGAAAGGAAAAGGGACATACGACAAGTTCAACGACGTCAATGGCGGGGAGGTTAGAGCGGAGAGCAGAGATGCCAATATCAAGGCAACGAGTGAGGAGTCTCTTTGCCTCCTCTTGTCTTTCTTTAGGGAGATTTGGGTCCACACCAGCGCCACCATGCACTGCGATAGCCCAGGCTCCCATTTGTCTCTCCCTCGCTCTCGCTCGCGCTCTTACTCTCGCTCTTTTTTTTAGCCTAAGCCTTCTTTATTACGTGAAAAATAAAGGAGAACCTCAGGACCCTTTTATAGACGATTCAAAGACACCCAACCATGAATGCCCACTTGTTTCTGAGGATAGCATTGTCATTTTGCATGTACCCGACTCTATCTCTAATTGGCAGCACGGGACACGTCACACGACCCTTTTTTTTTGTCACGGTAGTTTCTTCCTCAAAGTTTTAAGGTCAGCACAATTGGGAATTTACACCCTTGCCTCTTATGCTTTTTTTTTTTTTTTCCTGTTACCGTGCAAGCAAAAAAAATAATATTATTTAGAAAATAAAAAGATACTGGAAATCGAATTTAAATTATAAATTTAAATATAAATTTTATTTATTTATTCTTATTAAATTAGTAGATTGTTAATCTTTTTATGTCTTTTTGTTATCGTTTATTATTTATTAAAAGGGTAAATTAGAAAATTAGTTAATCTATCGTTATGTAAAATTCTTAAATTTAACAAAAGATATCACTGGATGACAAACATTTTTGTTAAAATATATAATATGTATTAGTTTTTTATTCAAAGTAGTTAAAATAGTATCGATTGATTTTTTTTACCTCGAAAAATATCTGGAAGTGTGTATTTTGATGTATCATATTGGTTTTATCCATATTTTTTAAATTGTTATATATAATTTGTTTTTTAAATTTTCTAATAAAATATATATTATCTGTGTACAATTATATATCAATCACGTATGTTTATATATAAATATAAATTTTAAAATTATAAAAATTTAATATCTAAAATTTGTAATCATAGATAAATAAAATAAATATAAAATTATTAAAATATAATAAATTATTATTTACTAGATTCAATAGTTAATTTTTAAAATATTTTAATTTTTTAAAAATTATAAAAAAATTATTACAACTAAAAAGTATTAAGAATTGATTAAAAATTAAAAATAAGAAATAAAATCTCATACCTACTGATACAAGTTGGTACATAGTCATACAAATTAATACTGATCGATATAACTAATAAAAACCGATATCAAACCAAATCCATGCAATGTTAATATCATTTTAGGTTTTGTTTTGCAATACCGATACATGCCGAAGGAGGGCATACTCTTGATCATACTCATAATCCATAAAGTTGAAATAGGTTTACGGACTATTCATCTAAAATGTAATTCATTCGAATGCTGCCTTTTGCACTTAAAATTATGCACAAATTAATTAAGTGTAATGCATTAGTTTTATTTCAAAGAGATTCAAATTTTTTCTCATTCGTATTTGAAGTAAATACGACAACATAATAGACAATGTACTTAAAGAAAACCTAACCACAAGAGAACATAAAAAAAAATGCAAGGGAGATAATGTATTTAAATGATTGAAAGTTGGGTTTTGGATTTTAGCCATGTTTTAATGTGTGTTTTTGACAGAATCTAGCAGGAGAGTTGGGAAGAGGAAGACAAAACGAGAAACTATTTTGTTGAGTTCCTCCCAAATTTAATAATTCATTGAACATGGGCTAATTCATAAAGATTTCATTAACTTAAAGCACATTCTTTAAGGCTAGATGCTATATTATGTATAATAATTAATGAATTTTTAATTTAATAAAATTAATATACTAAATATGAAAAATTAAAATAATAATTAAATAATTTACAACTTGTAGACAGAAATTTGAGTTAACCATCCAAATTTTAAAACGTAGTCCTGTTTGCAGGGAATAAGGTGTCTATTTAATTTTACAGCGCTAATTTCCAAAAGTTGCCTATTAGACTAATTGATGATTTTTGTTTTTTATGTGTGGGATTTGCATCACCTCAAGGCTGGAACGAGAATACCCTAGTTTTCAGAAATCAAATTTATATTGGAATTTGGGAGTAAAACAAATGACAATAAAAGTTTACCACCCAATACTAGCAGAATTCACTATTTCTGGTTTTTATTTGAATTTATGGCTTTTTTTTTTTTCACCTGTACTGAATTTGTGGTCCTTGCAAATTGATTAAGACAGTAAATAAATCGAGTTTGAATGAATAAATTTTTATTTATATTTATTTATTTATTTTTGAGTTTATTCGTGTTTAGTTCATATTTGTTAAAAATTTTAAATTTGTTTTTGTATTTGTTTATTTAAAATTAAGTTTATTTATGTTCGTTAATTTAAATAAACATGTTCATGAATATATAATCGGATATATTTGTGAAAAATTTAAAATATGTTCATGAATAGTAAACAAATAGATTTAAAAAAATTTAAACAAACAAATAAACAAATATATTTATTAGTTTTAAATATAAAATTATATATTATAAATATATAAAACACAAATAATAATAACATTATTAATTATGTTATAATTGAACAATAAATGAATTTTAAATGATTTATTAAATAAGCTTTAAACGA
>JBBYHM010000019.1:18449625-18466342 GCA_038381775.1 Adansonia rubrostipa | reverse complement strand
AAAGGGGGGGGGGGCCCCCCCCCCCCCCCCCGGATTGAGATGTGAATGGCAAGAGATGAAACAATATTAGAGGAAGTTTGGGGGCAAGAACCTGCAAAAATACTCTTTGGGTGGGAAGGGGGAGTCCCTCTTTGAAGCAAAGCAACGATAATTCTATGCATAACCGATACACCGATCACAAATGCCCCCTCCATTTGACATATTCCACCTAAAATTATTTCAACAGAGAATTCAAATTATTGCCCCTCATCTCAAGATAGTGTTTAATTTTTATTTTTATTTTTTTTATTTTCTGTAAGTTATAACTTGCCAGATCATACCTACATTGATATATATATATATATATATATATTTTCTTTGGCAAACATGTGATGGAGAAAAGAAAGAAATAAATTCCATTTATTTGGGGAATAATAGTCAAAATTTATAAACTTACAATTCACAAAGCAATCAGATTTTTAGGTGTTCAAGAAAAAAGGGTAAGAAAATCTAGTCATTAAAGTAGGATCCATATTAAAATTATAGCAAACAAAGCCACGTTTCTGTTCAACAGTTTTACATGTGATGTTCATGCTCTCAAGTAGTATTTGGAAGAAAAAAAAAATCTTTAACTTTAATTAATATTTTCTTGGGTTTTTTGGAGGTAAAAAAGAAAAGGTTGCTGAGGGGCAAAGGAAAGGGTGAGAAACGTTGCATGTGGATGGGCAAAGGAGGCCTGAAGCCAAGGGAAGGGCAGCCGCAGGTCGAGGTGCATGGCGCGTGAGTTATGGAAACAAACAAGACAAAACACGAGGGGGTTAGTGTTTTGTGGGGCTTTGCCTACGAACCGCATTGCCATAGGGAGACGGGTCTTTAATTATTATATTTGCGTTCATAAGTTCAGTTTTAAACATTTAGAGAGAGAGGGCAAAAGGGTTGTTTTTCTTTGCATATAGAGAGAGAGAGAGAGAGAGAGAATAAATCTAACAAGGAAAGATGAAGACATGAAGGCCATTTGGCAAGCGGCCCAACAGGACACCTTTGCCTGATTGTTGTTAAGTACTGTATTTGTTTTTATTGCCTTTGGTTATTGAATTCTTTGTTAGGAAGCTGCTCTTTATGACCTTTGCCTAGTTTCTTTTTATGTCTCTTTTCTTCATGGTTATTTGGTAAATTACTGGTGACTGTCCTGTTTTAATCTCGCTCCTTGTTAAGCAATTAATTCATTTCTCATTTCATTTTATCTTTCATAGGCTCTCTCTCTTCCTCTTATTGTTCAAGTGGTTTTTTTTTTCTTTTTCTCTTTCTATTCTTGAGAAAGGAGAGGGGAATAGCTCAAGACAGCTTTTTTTTTTTCTTCCGGATTTTGTGGTGTAATCCTTTTTCTTCACGTTAAGATTATTTTAGATCGATCAAGGTCTTCCATTTCCACCTGTTAGGTGAGCTTTCTGGGTGTTCTTCGTGTTTAATTTTGTTTGATCGGTTGATAGTCAGATGAGATAGGGGATATTCTCTCTCTTTTTTTTTTCCTTGAAATTTTTGGTTGTTTGGTTTAATAGGGTATTTTTTTTCTTCCAAGTTTTGATTTTTATGGTTATTTTATTTTATTTTATATTTCAAAATCTGCATATTCTTTGATGTCTTTCCTGTTTGTGTTGAAAGTCTGTTATTCTTTTGTGTGTTTTCACTGGTTGTTTGATTGTTGAGGCTCTCTCTTGTAAAAGCTGATTTGTAAAGAGATGCTGCTCAAGGTTGCTTTGTTTGACATCAGATTATCTATTGCATTTTGCGTTTGTGTTTGATTTAGTTATTTTTCTGTATTTCTATTGTTGTTTCTATCTGTTTCATGGTGGCTTTGGGGATTGGGGGGTTCTGTGTATGTTTTTGCCTCTTGTTCTATATGGTGAAGCGTAGAAGCTTTAACCATATTTAATATCTGCTTTCATTTTGGTCCACAGTTGGATATCTTCGGCTATTGGATGATCATTATTGTTTGATTTTGATTCTCCTCAAGTGTTTTAAAATTTCCAGATTCAGTTGCTCGGTGCCCTTTTCTGGTTCTATGTTTTGCTGACTGAGTTGAGGATGGTTGTTTCGCACTTTCCTGATGTTGTAGAAATGTCTGAGTATCATGTGCGGATTAAATTTTGGGATTACTTGACCCTGCTGCTGGCAGCTATGTTACCCCGAGTCAGTGAGTGTCACATACGGGCATGTCCAACATGGCTATGGTCAAACTTTTTTAAGTATTTTTCATACATTTGGAGGATCATACCTCGTATTCTTGTCTGAATATGAGTTTGGCCCAAGTGTCGGACATGGTTACTTTAGGTAAAATGACATTGGGTAACATAGGATAGCACCCTAATTGCTGGTCTTTGTTGATGATATGCTGCATTGAGTGAAACAGTGTCTTTGTTGATTTGGTTACATTTTGTAAGCTCTGTGTTACTGGTTGCAGGTTGAGAGACCACTTGGCTTAACTGCTGTCTTTTGGTCCCACTAATTACTGCATTTGCTTATAACGTCCGGTCGCTGTTGTGCTTCTGCAGCATCGTTGTTATCCTATTATTACTTTTGGATATTAGATTTTAGATGCTGCTGTTCCTCTTATGATGTTCTCTGTTACATTATTTGTTTCCTCTATGTTCTTAGAAAGCATGCATATCATTTGAATCATGGATTATTGATTTCAAGTGCTTATCCAAAAAAGAAAAAAAAGATTTTAAGTAATATTGGTATCCCATCGCTCACCTCGGTGATAGTTTAATTGCAACAATTGGTTTCTTGATGTCTGAGAGGCAAAAATTGTCACTATAAGGCAACATAAGTTCTGCTTAGACTTCTCTCTTACTATTAGAAATCTGAAAATTGATTGAAACATGCTTATAATTTTGTTGTGCATTTTTATACGCTAGTACTTTGTCTAGAATCATTTTAATGCTACTGCTTCTCTTTTACATTTTTTGCCAACTGGTGACTTGCAATTTGTATTGGAATATTCTTCAGGACTTCGGGATAATTGTTCTGAAATTCATACCAGCCTTAATGCAGGGGCAAAGGGGTACTGTTGGTTCCTTGCCTGAAACCTTCTTTGATCATAGCTCTACATCAAGTAATGCTGCTATCGAACAGCCGGTTTGCTGGAATAATAATATTCGAAATCCTATAGAAAACAGATTGCCTGATTGTTTGTTGTCATCTAATGACATGAACATTGAATATGTGAACTCTATTGGTCGAGAGGAGCCAGAGCTGGGCAGATGGAGCTTGGGAGAGCCTAGCTCTAGTGGCACACAGAATGAGGCCAGCTATAATGAGCGAAAAGCAGACTATGAATGGTCATCTTCTATGAGTGCTTCTGCAAATGCTGGTACCAGGTTAGAAGGGCAGCAGCATGAACAGAACTCTCTTTTTGTCCAAAGTTCTAATTCTGATACGGTTCCACAGAATCTCAGTTTAAATGCTGGCTTAGTAGGTCATGGTAATAATAACTGTCAAGTTACAGAACAGTCCAACCTCTATAAGCCTAGTGGATCTGAGAATGAGAGGAATTCACCTGGTGCTGCTACTGAAGCTTTTCTACCTTCTTCTGGAAGTGGTGGGTATGTCGTCGATGATGATGATAGCAGACCAGGGTGCACATATGAGGGTCATCGTGCATCCTGCAAAAGAAAGGCTCTTGAAGGAAATGATGGGCAGTCCTCTTCCAGTGGAAGTTCTAGCTACTTTCATAATGCAGAAAGTAGTGCATGGCATGGAGTTTCTGCTAGCTATAGTGCTGGAAGCAATGTGAATATTTCTCCCCCCTCGAGAAATGTGCGACCTAGACTTGGATTACATGTAAGAGGATCAGCTTCTGACAGCCTTCCTGAACCTATTGTTTTACCAACTGCAGAGAGCTCACTCAGGAATTTCAGGCCAAGAATAAATCCTTCAAGTATACAAGAACCTATCGCTCCTCCGATATTTTCTACTGGTGATATAGCCAGGCAGTCCATTGTTTCGTCTTCTCAGCAGTCATCAAGATTTCTTCCAACTGTTTATTCTCTGGACTTACCAGTTGTAGATAATACAAGTGCTGAAAACCTGAATGTCGTAAGTCATGTTCCAACTTTGCCGCGAAATGGAGGTTCTGGCTCAAGAACTGTCAGTTCATCAAGTTCTAATCTTTCTGTTGATATAGATGCCGTACCACATGAGGGACATCAATCAAGAAGCATGGCTAGAAACGTATTGGATCATCCTATGTTTGTTCCTGCACCAGAGTTAAGAACTTTGGTTAGAAATCCAGTTTTAAGCAGTGGAAATATAAGCGTCCCTGGAAATGTTGGTTCTACATCTCGTGCTGGCTTAAATTCTGGTGCCAATCCGTCATCTGCTTCCACGTGGGTTCCTCATCGCAACCCCTCTTCGCGATACCCACGAAGATTGTCAGCACTTGTTCGTCAATCATTGATGTCTTCCCTTGGCACTGAATCTGGAGGCCAGAGCAATCATTCTTCTATTTCTTCAGGACCTACTATTTCTCAGCACGAGATGCTACTTTCCTCTGGAGTAGCTAATCAGGGTCACCATCGTCCACACCCTAGGCCATTGCCATGGTTGGAGAGACAAGATGCTGGTTTGCGTGGAATTCCCCACCCATTGCGAACTTTAGCTGCTGCCACAGAAGGAAGAAGCAGGCTTGTGTCTGAGGTCTGCCCTAGAACTCCATCTTTTCTGATTGTGATAGTGTTTCCCGTTCCCTGCAAATTCAAACATAACAAAGAATAATCCTGATTTCTTTAATTACTACTTCATTTGCTGCCAGTCTAATTGTTAATCGATAACCCATGCCTCGTATAGATATAGGAGAAATTTCTTTGGTATAATGCTAATTGTGGAGAATAATATGTTTATGTTGTTTACCCTTATTTGCATTTGTCTGAAAGACATGCCTTTGGACATTGTTATCCTAAATGCTTGCACTAGCCTACAAATTAGTTATTCACGTGTTGCACTTTATTCTCTATTTCGATCACTCAAAAGTTGATGCCACTTTTCTCATAAACTCTTTTTTTTTTCCTGCATATGAGACATTAAATGGCCTTTGTAAAGAACCACTCAATTGCATCTGACAGTGTGTTTATGGGGCAGATTCGCAATGTCTTGGATCTCATGCGTAGGGGTGAGAACTTGCGTTTTGAGGTAAGGATTTTAATAGTTATGGTGTAACTTGTTGCAGTTCTAACTTCACCAATTGAAACATGGAATCACGAAAAAATTGGTTTTTCTTTTATCGTCTATTTATTGCTGTGTCCAATAGATAGCCATTCAAATTTGAGCTGCTATGGGCAAAGATTGGCCATTTAATTTAGGACCAAGTGTTGTTTATGGGTAAGAATTTTCTTCTGACCAAGCGAGTATCATTACTCTTCTAATTCTCCTTGTATGGCAGGAAGTTACGATCCTTGATCAATCCGTATTTTTGGGAATAGCTGATATTCATGATCGGCATAGGGATATGCGACTCGATGTCGATAACATGTCATATGAGGTAGTATCTATATTATTGGCATCTACTATCCTTTCCGTGTTTGAAAATTCTCAGTGTAGAATTGCTTTTTGAGTAATAGGAGTTATTGGCTCTGGAAGAACGCATTGGTAATGTAAGCACAGGGTTGAGTGAAGAAATTATATTAAACCGTCTGCAACGACGAAAGCACTCTAGTGCACCGGGAGCCCAATTGGAGGCAGAACCATGTTGTGTTTGTCAGGTAATGAAATTTTCTCATCTGTATTTTCTTTACTGATTCTATGAACCCCCTTAAAATAATCGTTTTACGAACATGTAGGAAGAATATAATGATGGAGAAGAACTTGGGACACTGGAATGTGGCCATGACTTCCATGCTGATTGCATTAAACAATGGTTGATGCACAAAAACTTGTGCCCCATTTGTAAAACAATGGGTCTCACTAAATGAGACGACTGATTGCTTTCGGGCAATTAGTTCTTCCTCAAGTCAGAGAAAGAGAGACAGGCATCGAATGTTTAGGCTTGGCATCTGTAATTCATCAAAACCTGATGCTTTCAAGTGTGCCATATGCAGCCAAAAGTTTTCATTCCGAGATAAGTCCATCATCCATGGCACTTACTAATTCAATTGCCAAAGGCATTTTTACTTGCGATTATGTCGAACAAAGCAGTCTTCCTGGGTGGATGACACAAATGTCTGAAGCACCGGGAACTTAAAGCTAGTTTCTACACTTTTCATTTTGTCAGTGCACTATTAGTTTTTATGTATGAATCTGCAGCCCATAAGCGACACAGATTATTGAATACCTTTACATTTAGATGTTCTCTTTTTTTTTTTTTTTTGGGGGGGGGGGGGGAGTGGGTGGGGTGGTTTGCAGTAAGCCTAATTTTTCAAAGAAGTTTCTCCATAAACATTAGTAGTTATTTTTTTTTTTTTTAAAGAAACACACCATGCACACAGGATTAATGGCAACATTAAGTGGCAATTAAAACATACGAAAAGCAACAATAGCAGTGATTAGTGGCAAATAATTGAAGCATATAAGCAACGTATCAATGCCCTTAATCTTTGACGGAGCTCACAACGGGTTCAAAGGAGAAATTTAGGTCTGGAAATCAGGACCACCATAGGACTTGAGACGGTGCGATTGCGTTGATCAGTCCACTTAAGATAACCAAAAGTCTAGGGAGAAGCTGTCTCATCAGTCTCTATACCCACACCAAAGCTTAGCTTCTGGTATTTCTTCATGAATGTCGGACTGCTGGGTTCTACCATGACTGTCAACCCAGTGGAATTTCCGACAACTGCCTGGTAAACTGATTGATCATCTCCCCCCTTAGTGATGACCCTGGAAAAGTTCTTCACTTTTGGAGAGTTGGATTGTTAGCTAAATATTGCAACAAAAGACGGGTAGTTAGGGTCGGTTCCCTTTGGGTGCAGTTCCATTGACTTTGTCGAAGAACAGCTCTCATCTCCGTGTCATTGTAGCCCAAACCACAAAGGAAATCGATGTAATCTTGTGCATCCATGTCATATATGAATCCAGGATCCAGTGCTTTATTCGGGTTGATATGACCAGCACCGTAATCAAGCGGTGTTGCAGGAGTAAGATATATTTGATTCGTGAAAGTAGTTCCATTGTTGTTGATGGTATAGGCAGTGGTCATCAAAGCTGATCGAATGGCTGCGGGGCTCCAGTCAGGGTGCACAGCTTTAAGCAAGGTTGCAACTCCAGAAACATGGGGGGCCGCCATTGATGTGCCTGAATCGACGGCATAATCTGTCACCAACTCATAATCGCCTATTCTTGTTTTTGGAAATGGTGGGACTGCAGCAAGCACGTCAAAACTTGGAGCAATGACATCTGGTTTTAAAATAGCAGGGTTGATAGGATCAGTCCCCTTGAAGTGAAAGAAGCTACTTCTGGTGCAGGTTTTGTAACCAAACTTGTGAGCACAAATCTCATGGTTTTCACTTCTGCTTTACTTTCACCTATTACATAATTTCGAACCAAAGTTCCGGAAGAAAGAGGCAGGACTAGGATTGGACTGGTAAGGTCATCTAAAGCACCGAAAGCGATTTGATCCTCCACGATTATACCTGCATATGCACCTATCCTGTAAAGCTAATCTATTTTCTCCGAAATTATGGTAATCCTGGCATAATCACAGTAAGACTACCTTTCCTGTGGTTTCATTCTTGTTTAATGGTCTTAACTGGCATGTTGTTTCCCTAGAATAACCTTTTCCGTAGTAGAAAGATATATTTGTTATTAGGACACTCTCTGGAAATGTTGATTTGCCTTCAAAGGTTAGTCCATTTCCTAGAGTTTCGAATGAAGCTTCGATCAAGTGTACCGGCACCAACCGTTGTAGTCCATGGTGCACTATTCTGTGTATAATTATATGCTTTCCCATTACCAGCAGCACAGATAACAACAATACCTTTCTCACAAGTTGAAAGAGAAGCTATGGTCACACCTGAATCAATAAGCGCTATGATCACACCTTCACCATACGATGAAGCAGACCATAAACCAGAAGAACGTCTTAATCCAAGAAACTTCGGAGAGTGTGTTGTCAACAGCTTGCCAAAGGACTCCTGATGTATGGCAAGATAAGCTGGAGACTTCTTGATTTCGGATACTTGGGATGGCGTCGGCCTCGCACTGAACCCATGCATTACATGGTTGTATGAATACAACAACAGTTCTTGGTCATCATCAGCAGGTTTGGACAATGATCGTAGTATGGATCGATGCCATGATTCAAGGGTTAAAAAGGAAGGAGGTTTCTGAGAATGATCCATATGGATTATATACGTCATGTATTCTTCAGGTTCTGACACTGCATTGCCAACTAGAAACAATAGCAGCAACCATGAAAGAGAACTCATTAAGCATCTGCAGACCCTCATCGTTCTAATCATTTTGGATTTAAAAAAATAGCTAGAATATTTGAAGTTCATGATTTCGTTTCCCGAATTTATAAATGTTTCAATCCTGCAAAAAAAAAAAAAGGCAAAAAAAGTCATAAATTTCATTTCGTAACTTCAAGCCTTTATCTCCTTTCGCTCAACTTCCATTTATCTTTTTCTCACCTCGCTTGTCAAGATTCAAGAACGTTAACTTCAATTCGTTTGATTATTCTGTCCTCATCTCAATTTTGTCGGCTTGCATTTGCCAGTATCTCATGTACTTGCTTATTTATGGTTTTGGGATCTCGTTTTTGCCAGAATTGATGAACAGACATTTGTTTCGAGCTCAGGTTTCATTTTTTAATTATGGGATATTCTTTTCTTGGTTCTTATTTTAGCAGTCTTTTTCTTCTCTTGGTTGTCAGGATGAATGTACAAGTTTTAAAATAGCAGGAAAGTTCTCTTTCCAAATTAAAAGTAGGTTGCTTGTGACCCAGATTTTGTTTGCTAAAATGGACGACCAATTATTTCAAAAATTTTAGAACACTTTCGTTATGAGTAAGTCGGACGAAAGACTAATAAAATTACATATGAATTTAAATATTGTAGTAACATGAAAATTGAAAAAAAAAAAAAAATCCAAGAGTAACAATGCGCAGTCCAAAGAGTAATAAGATGCTCGATAAAGGAATATTAATGGAGGAAAGCAATGGATTCAAATTAGAGTGCGGATTTCATGTTAAATTGAGTGATTAATTATCTAAAAAATTTATACTTAAAAAAATAACTATTATATTTAAATTTCAATAATAGTGTTTTAATTTTATTTTTTTTTTTGCAAGTACTAAAAAATAGGCTCCAATGCATACAATTATAACGCATGGCAATATATTATGAATGCAACATATATCATTTCTGCAAATTTTTTAAGAAATTATTCAATTCTATAAACGCTTCGATTAGTAAAAAAAGATTGGATCTTTAAAAAAAGAAAAAAAAAGCAATATGTTGATTAAATGAATTTTTATTTTATATACAAATCATATTCAAATAAAATTCAAGGAAAATAGTTGTAATAAAGGCAAAAAATTTGATTTGTGGGAATGGAATTTTGGATTCATTGACTTGAATTGCTTGGATAACATAGAAATATGCACCAAACCTATAAAGTACTGTTTAGTTTGGTCTATTGAGCTTCAGATTTTGCTTATAAGTTTAAGTTTTTGCATATATATCAAACAGATCTTTTACTAGAAATAAGTTCATATCAAGTGTTGGAATTCTAACACTTAGTTATTGCAGGATTCTAAAGGTGACTCTCACGTCGTAGCACTTAGCTAGAGAAGGCTCTCACAGAATAGCACTTAGCTACTACCGACCGGTAATTGCACTTTGATACCATTTGCAAAGACCCACACTTAACTTGCAAAATATTGTCCGCTTTAGTCTGTTGAGTCTTACGGTTTTTCTACAAAAAGTGCTTCGCAAGTATAAATGTAAATCTCTACATATATATTATAGCAGACGTAACACCCCAAACCACATTGAGAATCTCTAAAGATTTGTTATGAAATATATGTTGAGACTTAAGTCTACACTTGCAAGGCGCCTTTTGGGAACAAAACCATGAGGTCCATAGGCCAAAGCTAACAATACCTCGCAAGTTGGGCGCGGGTCTTCACAAATGGTATCAGAGCGCAATCATCAACCGGTAGGAGTTAAGTACTATACCGTGAGAGCCACCTCTAGAATCCTGAAAGAGTTAAGTGCTACACGATGAGAATCACCTCTAAAATCCTAATGCCTTATGTGGTCCTAGTTCTGTCTGCTTCATAGTGGGCTTGACGAATCTCTAAAGATCTACCACGATATATAAGTTAAGACTTAAATCTATACTTACGAGGCATATTTTGAAGACAAAACCGTGAGATTTAATGAGACAAAGCGGACAATACTTCACAGGTTCAGTGCAAGCCTCCACAACAAATCCTAAAAAATTTTCAATGTAAGTATCTTACGTATAAAAGATAATTAAATATCACAAGCAGTAAGAAACTTGAAAATGGAGGAACAAAAAACAAAGCTAAAAAAGAACAAGGAGTCTCACTGTTCAAGACATAAACATACGAGGAACAAGTTCAAGTGGATTCATTCTAATCGAAGACGTGATATTAAAGTTGGGGGAGAATCAAACTCTGTCAGAATTGGATTCTTAGATCTGTCTCCTTTTTATTTATTTATTTATTTATTTTTGCTTCTGTTTACAGCGATAGTGCTGCAGTAGATTGCTCTTCTTTAAACAATTGATAAAAAAAACATGTAAATTCCTACAAGGAAGCTTTTCTAGACCTCAAATTAAAGTATATATATATAGGGGTCAAGTTCATAACATTGAATTCCAATCTCATATGAAGAAACATTCAAATGTAGAAATTAAGGGTAACAGACGTAGATATTAAGCTTAACTTTTCATTACTTTAGGAAATAGAAAAAGCCAAAAGAAGAGAAAACAAATAGTATTGCACAAATTTAAAGTTATAACTTTTTAAAGTAAACCATTTTTGAAGACCTCTAATGCGGAAAATGTGAATTGATTTTAATGAAATCTGTACTGGTTTTCTATGGCCTATTATTATCTAAGGCGAAAGCACAATCAAGGTTGGAAGGAAGAAAAAGAAACTTAAATGAAAATTTGGGTCTTGTCCACCATGATGTGATCGTAACCTGATTTTTTCTAGCTTACAGCTAATTGAAAATGCCATTAGGGTATTGTTTAATACTTGTCCCAGAGAAAAACAAATTGACATGATTTAAATGGAAACCGTCTTATTTGGTGCCTTTTAATTATCCTTTTTCTTCAACCATTTTTTAATTTATTTTTTTCAATGACTTTTCATACTTTTTAAATATTTATATTTAATATTTTTATTTGATACATATTTAAATATAACTATGAGGTTATGATATGTATATTTTAAAAAGTTTAAACATATTTGTGTTCAATACTCTCGTCAAGTTAGAGTATATAGATCTTCCATTTAGAACCTCACTCAAATAGTCACTTCCTGATATAAATAAAGCAGGGAATTGATCTTTGGTCGTCCAAGAAAAAATGGGTTTTCTTAGTTTTATTTGTCACTTAAACTGTTTGCACTTTGTGTTGCTAACATCTCTTTTCTGC
Organism: Adansonia rubrostipa; assembly: GCA_038381775.1. Lineage (NCBI taxonomy): Eukaryota > Viridiplantae > Streptophyta > Magnoliopsida > Malvales > Malvaceae > Adansonia > Adansonia rubrostipa. Next base: position 18,454,744 of record JBBYHM010000019.1, on the reverse strand, counting down.
ACTCTACATGTTCACTCGGCGTCAGTAAATACATATATTGTTCATATGGATAAGTCCTTTATGCCCAAAATGTTTGCCAGTCACCATAGTTGGTACTCTTCCACAGTTGATTCTCTGAAATCAAGAAACCTTCGATCCTCATCATCGCTCATATACTCTTATGATAGTGCGGCACATGGATTTAGTGCTGTTCTATCCCCTGATGAGCTAGAAACACTAAAGAAGTCTCCAGGGTTTGTCTCAGCTTATCCTGACAGGAGTGTCACTATTGACACGACCCATACCCCTGAATTCTTGTCCCTCAACCCTGACTATGGGCTATGGCCTGCTTCAAACTACGGTGAAGATGTCATCGTTGGTGTTATCGACTCTGGTGTTTGGCCTGAGAGTGATAGCTACAAAGATGATGGCATGACTCCAGTTCCGGCCAGGTGGAAGGGTGAATGCGAGGAAGGTCAGGAATTCAACTCCTCCATGTGTAACTCCAAGCTAATTGGCGCCAGGTACTTCAACCGGGGTGTGATTGCAGCAAATCCTGGGATCAACATAAGCATGAATTCTGCTAGAGATACTATTGGTCACGGAACACATACTTCCTCCACTGTAGGTGGGAACTATGTCAATAGAGTCTCTTTTTTCGGTTATGCTGATGGTACGGCAAGAGGTATGGCCCCACGCTGCAGGGTGGCCATGTACAAGGTCCTGTGGGATGAGGGACGCTACTCAGCTGATGTTCTTGCTGGTATGGATGAGGCTATCGACGATGGTGTCGATGTGATATCCATATCTATGGGGTTCGATGAAGTGCCTTTGTACGAGGATCCTATTGCAATTGCTTCATTTGCAGCTATGGAGAAAGGCGTGCTAGTCTCATCATCAGCAGGAAATTACGGGCCAGATTTAGGGACTCTGCACAACGGAATTCCGTGGGTCCTGACAGTTGCAGCTGGCACCATAGATCGTTCTTTTGCAGGAATTGTGTCTCTAGGAGACAGGAAATCCATCACCGGATGGACCTTGTTTCCAGCTAATGCTTTAGTTCAAGACTTTCCATTGATTTACAACAAAAGTCTTTCAGCATGCAATTCAAGCCGATTGTTATCTGACACCCCCTATGGGATAATCATATGCGACAATACTGGTTCTTTCTACTCTCAAGTAAGGCATGTCATTGAGTCAAGGGTGCAAGGAGCAATATTTATTTCCGATGAACTTGAATTATCCAGTATGCGCTGTCCTTGTGTTGTGATTAGCACTGAGGATGCACCTGCTCTTATCAAATATGCCACAAATACTAGGGATGCTACAGTTAGTATCAAGTTTCAACAGACCATTTTAGGGACAAAGCCTGCACCAGCCGTCGCCTCTTACACTTCAAGAGGTCCTTCACCAAGCTATTCTGGCATCTTAAAGCCAGATATAATGGCTCCTGGTTCTCTTGTTTTGGCTGCTTATAGTCCAAAGAGGTATGCTGCTGCAATAGGGAATTACATATTATACAATAATTTTGCCATGCTCTCTGGAACTTCCATGGCTTGTCCGCATGCTTCTGGTATAGTCGCACTCTTAAAAGGTACACACCCTGAGTGGAGTCCAGCTGCTATAAGGTCTGCCTTGATGACTACTGCAAATCCGTTGGATAACACTATGAAACCAATCAGGGACAACGGCGACGACCATTTGTCTTTTGCTTCACCTTTAGCCATGGGAGCAGGCCAGATTGATCCAAATCAAGCGCTTGATCCAGGTTTGATCTACGATGCAACCCCGCAGGACTACGTGAATCTTTTGTGCGCCATGAATTTCACTCAGAAACAAATCTTGACCATCACAAGATCAAAGAGCTACAACTGCTCGAATCCAGCTTCTGATCTTAATTACCCATCTTTCATCGCTTTATACAATCCTAACGTGACGAAAACTATAGGCAAAATGTTCCACAGGACTGTGACCAATGTGGGAGAAGGTGCTTCAACTTACAAGGTTAAGATAGTGCAGCCTGAGGGTTCAGCTATTGCTGTTTCGCCAGATAAATTGGTCTTTGGAAATACATATGAGAAGCAAAGCTTCAGTGTGACTATACGTTACAGCAGTAACAAGAAGAAGAAAGTTTCATTTGGTGAACTTGTTTGGGTTGAAGAAAATGGAAAACACAAAGTTAGGAGCCCTATTGTGGTGTCACCTGTTGTAAGTTACTGAGAGATTTATGTCTAACTACAAGTATTGAACTTAGTTTATGCAAATAAAAGTCTTGAATAATTTGCTTTTTACACCGTCTACATTCATAGTTAACATTTTCTCTTTGCTTCTTGTGGTAAAAATCAAAAGACCTAATTTCCAGCAATACTTAACTATTAAGACGCAATAAGTAGACAATCACTACTGCTTTCGTCTAAGTCCATTCATTCTAAGGATTCATTCAATTTCGTTGTCTACAATTTCTTTGATGACATTGTCAAAATTTCGATGTCCTTCAATGATGTGGAAATTGCACATATAGACAACGATCTATGGGATTTGAATAGCTGCTGCCAGCAACCTTGAAAGCAATCTACTTTTAAATTGTTGTTTTTAATTGGCCTTTTATTAAAGCTTGACAACTTTTTTCCCCTGATATTTTTGATTGATTTGGTCACTTTTGTAACCATTATGATTTAAAAAAGTGATAATAAATAAATTAATAAAGAGAATTCATTCTTTTCTTAGCCCTACAGTTAAGATTCCTTGCAAGGAAGTTTCTTCCGGAAAGATATGTAAATGCGTGTTATATTCGTTTTTATCATTAATTAAAAAACTCTTTTCGAATTCATTCACGCCAAGCCATGTGACTAGACATTTATCAAGAACAAGAGCTTCACCAGTTACCTCTTTTTCAACATATATTTTTTAAGAATGAAGAGCCTGTTCCTCCCCAAAAAAAAAAAAAAAAACTGAAAGGAAAGGCTTCACAATATTTATCATTGATTAAAATTTCCTCTATTTGTTCCACAAAAGCTTGCTTCATGAATTTGGAGTCAGGAAAGGTCCTGCTAGCTTTATCCAAAGAAGAGAATGGAAGCGAATCATTGTCGAATCTGTTAAATTTGGAGTTGTCTAGTGGAGCCAGTTAGTGCTGGGAAACTAGTGCCGTTGAGAAAAAGATTTGATGCTTATTCCTGTAGGAGTTTCAGGATTGATGCTTTGCTCATGGGCTAACAAGGGTTGCGGACTTCCTTGGCGAGAATGGCCAAATGTGAAAATCCAGAAGCTGTACCATGGATTGGGTCTTTCAAGCTTTTGTTGTTTGATGAAGTTCTGTTTTATAGGCCATGAGCCATTACGTTTGAAGTAAAATTATATGCATGTTTAAAGCCAGTCTTTTAATGATAATGGTCTTTTCTGCCCAAATACATTGTTTGGGCCAAAAAGATGAGCTTAGATAAGGTGCTCTTGGTAGGCTAGTATGTAGCATACCAGCCCATTAGCTATCGGAGGTTTCCGGTTTTCAAGCCTTCCTCAGTACGTCACTGTTATCCTTCGCTCTCAATCGGCAAGAGCTAAGGATTCATCGGCCGAATCATGCCAAAATTTTTTAAAAATTAAGTTCGAATTTTTTTAAAAAAATTATAATATTAAAATTTTATTTTATTAATATAAAAATAATTTTTAATATTTTTAAATAATAAAATAAATTATTAAATTTAAAAAATAAAAATAAAATTCAAATCATGATTCGACCTTATAATTGTAAACAAAACAACTAAACACTCTTTATTATTGGATCTCCTATTTGGAAGTAAAATTTACATAAAAGAAATAAAAACCTTATTATTGACAAAAAAGGAAAAATGAATAACCAAAACAAAGGAAAATAGAAAGGCGCAGAACTATTGTTGTGATAAGACTTAAGAGACAATCGTGGAGCAACATAATGCCTCTTTCAATGACATATAATTGTCATTAGGCTTTTATATTCCGGATGCTATCTCACTAAAAGAATTTTTAAAATAAAGACAAATACATTGCTTCATAGTTTTGTTAATTTTGATATAGAATTATGCTGAAACTTCTATGTTTTACAACTATTTAAACTCATTTTGATAACTATAATCAAATGGAAATATTTTTTTTCAAAAGAATTGCATTAAAAAATATTTGTATTTAATACGTTATTTGTGTATAAATTTATATATTTTTAATGATTCATGTCAGGTAATGATAGGGCATTAATAAATAAATAAAAAATTTTAAAAATTCTTAAAAAGAAATACAAGAACTAAATTTTTTAACAAATGGTGTTATATAATTCACTGTCGATGTATAAATTTATACACCGTCAATAATTCAGACTATGATATTTTATTACTAAATATATAAAAAATTTAAAAATTATTTTTTAACAGGTGTAATGATATGATTCAGTATTAATATATAATTTTATATATTATCAATAATTTATACTATAATATTTAATTACTAAATAAATTTAAAATATTTAAAAATAATATAATAATTATATTTTAATAAATGACATGATATGATGGTGTATCTATATCCAAAATTATAACTTCACAACATTTCGGGCATAGTTTTCAAGCCTAGTTGTCGAAAATGACGTGACCTAAAGATATTTTTCATGCAAAACACACTACTCAGCTACTATGTGGCTTAAAACAGAAATGGTACATTTAGTTTCACTCAAATGAGACAGAATTATAATAATTTTGTTATGCTGAAAAATAAAATAGAGGATAATTATAATTGTAATTTAGTTTATTAAAAAAATTTATAAAATTTAAATTTTTGATAAAAAAAATTTAAATTTTTTAAAATAATTTTTTATTTCATCCAAGATCGAAATAATCATTTAATGAATAAAGCACTGAATAACTAATAAAATCATAATTAATTATTTTAATAAATAATTATTATATGAATAAATAATTATTTTACTGTAAAATATTGAATTAACTTTATATTAGAATGCTACGTTTCATTGAACCAAACAAGATAAAAAAAATTTTCCATCGTTTTCTTCAAAAAAAGGACGTAGATGTGAAGATGCTTTAGTTTTGTTTAGTCATTCATTAATCATTATTAATGATCAAACACAATAACTGTGGGGGGGGGGGGGGGGGGG
>JBBYHM010000019.1:18429660-18441992 GCA_038381775.1 Adansonia rubrostipa | reverse complement strand
GAGGAAGAAGAATAGGTGGGAAGAACATATCTGCAAGTCGGGTGACGATGAGTCAAGGAAGGAAATTTTTTGGGTGGTTTTTTTCGTGGATTTAAAATGTAGATCTATGCTTTTCTGTGTATTTTAGAAAAGCTAAATGGAAAAAGGAAAGAGGGGGTTGAGACGAAGCTTTGGGTGTGGTTTGGGTGACTTCTGGGTTGGTGGCCGGCAGCGATGATTGCAATTGTTGGAATTTGGAGGGAAAAAAAAAAGAGTCTATGGTTGAAAGAAAGGGGAGAGAGGTGAGTAGATGAGGGAGAGAGACAGTGAGAAGAAAGGGAGAGAGAGAATAAGTAGATATAGGATTAGCGATTTTAATACAATAAAATATATTTAGGACTTAAATAATATTTAATTATTATATTACATTCATTGCATTACTTTACATTCAACAAGTCTGATAAATTTCGATATCGGGTGGTTCACCTGGCTTCCAAGTTCTCTTGCTCCTCGATGATGATGGGCCAAGAGACTTTTTACAGCTGCTTCTCAAATGCCTTCACTTGGACACGATTGTAACGGAGAGGGCCAAAACTGATAAATGGCATGATAGGTTGAGAGGTTTTTCACACTTGCTTCTCAAATGCCTTCACTTGGACACGACTGTAATGGAGAGGGCCAATATTGCTAAATAGCATGACGGGCCAAGAGATTGTTTACGCTTGCTTCTCTAATGCCGTCGCTTGGACACGACTGTGATGGAGAGGGCAAAAACTGCTAGATAGCAGCCGCAATTTAAAGCCCTGCCTCCAGCCTGGTTTATAGTGTTTTTCTGAACTTTCTCATTGCAAAGGTACACAAAACTTTATCCTTTTCTCATTTTTAAGGCGTTCCCTTAGGAAAGCATTTGTTTCTTTTAGCCAGTTTGTTATCCACTTTGAACTCACTGCTGTGGTAGGATAAAATAACTAGGCTATTGGGATCTAAAATGGATTAGGATGAAATTGTTTTGAATTGTATGTTTACTGTTATTTCTTGGCTGCTTGTGAACTTTGAGAGAGTGCTGCTGCTATTATCTGGATCCAATGACAGGGCCGTCATTTGGTCTTTGGTGTTAGGCTGTTTGATTAAATCTGTATGAAGCTGCACCCTTGCATTGATTGTAGGGAAAACTTGCGGCTGCTTGGTTTAACAGAAAATTTCAGTCTCTATTTCTTGAAAATGCAATTGGTAATTAACAATTCTAACTTTTTTCAGAAAAGGGAACATTGAAATTCTTTTGGAAGTAGTGCTTTTTGTCTATGACAATTAGTGAAAGTGATTCATAAATGTAATAGCATGTTTGCTAGGTATGAATGGGTATGCCATTCATGCCTTATATTAGACGGCTTGGCCATTTGGTAGTTTTGGTTGATTGAATGGGGTATTCTGCGAAATGGGTATTTTGCCTATATTTCGAGAGTGGACAGAATAGCTATTCAATACTGCCCCATTGAATGCGTATTATGCCCACTCCTGGAACAGCTTTTATTTTTTTCGAAAATAACCCCGAACAAAAATCATTACCCAACAAAATTTTACCATACTTACAACAAAACCAAAATCAAATTTTATAAAAAAAAATAAGGAAAGAGAGAGAGAGAGAAAACCATGTGGTTTTGTGTTTAGGATGATCTAGGAGGATTTAGGGTTCAATTTTGGTGGAGAGGAAGAAAAATAGGTGGGGAAGAACATATCTGCAAATCGAGCAACAATGAGTTGCAAAAGGGAAGTTTTCTGATGGTTTTTTTGTGGATTTATAATATAGATCTGTGTTTTTCTGTGTATATATATATTTTTTTAAAGTTAAGTGGAAAAAAGGAAAGAGAGGGTAAAAACGAAGCTTTGTGTCTAATTTGGGTGACTTCTTTGTTGGTGGTAGATAGCAACGGTTGTGGTTGTCAAAATTTGGGAAAAAAAAGAGTCTAGGGTTAAAAGAGATGAAAGGGAGAGAGGTGAGTTCATGTAGTTATAGGGTATAGTAGTTATAGGGTAAGCGATTTCAATTAAATAAAATATTTAATTATTGGTGGAAGTCTACTAGGAGTTCATGTACTATAATGAAAGGAGCATTTAGTCCTTATATTATTAAATTTAATATTTTAGTATCTGTATTTTTGAAATTATCGCAAATAAAGAAAAATGATTAACGGTGTTAAAAAAATTATTTGAATGTCGATAAAATACTGACGTATCATATGATGTGAACTTTTAAATTTTATGCTAGAAGATGACTTAAATCGGACTTTAAACTTAACTTATTTTTGTGTAAAATATAAAATTCAACATCACTTTATATATCAATAGTTTATCAACATTTAAATGGCCTTTTATAGCAGCGCTAATTTTTTTATTTATTATAATTTTAAAAGTATGAAGATTAAAATATTGAATTTAATAGTATAGGAGTTAAAATGTTTTATTCATTATAATGCAGGGATATATAGTGAATTTTTACAGTTAATTATTATATTATTAGTTATTAGTTATATTTATTATTAAATATTTTGCATATTGTAAGTTATACTTTAACATATTCAATATAATTTTAAGATATTAATGAAATAATTTTAATTATTATTATATAAAATATTATTATTTATTTTAAGACTAAAATAGTCCTTTTATGTCTATTATTTACTTATTACTATAATCATTTTAACCAATCAAGCAAACTAATAATATTAGTCTTTTATTTCATTGAAATCAATTAAATTATGTAATATTTATTTTTACTCTATTTCATTCTTAGTGAATAGTTATTTCATTCTAATGAATCAAATAAATGATACCTTGAGTGATGTTTTGAAGTGAAGCTCATCAAAATCTTTTATCATTTGATTAGATTAATACTTTAAACCCCATTAAATAGGTAATGATTTGGTAAGCCCAAAAATTCAACTAATATAGTATTTATACTAGTAATAAATGTTGAATAAATTATGTATGTAGGAACAAATTGTAGGTCCTTTTAACATCACGATGGATAGTTTTTGATGTAATAAGTTGCATTTGATTATAAGTTTAATATTAAACGTAGATTTAGTATTGGCTGTTAAAACCACAGGCCGGTAACCTAAACTGAAAAACAACAAATAGATGGTGATTTTGCGGTTTAAAAATCGGCATATATAAGTGATTTTTATTATCAATAGATTTCTAATTTCTCTTAATTTATGCCCTTCTTTTTGTATGTATCAATTTATCACATTAATATTAAACATTTAAATATATTTTAATTACATTTTTCATCGCATTTTTTGAGTACTATTTTCTTTTCGAATTAAATTTCTTCATACAAAAATACATAATATATTATTAATATATTTAACAACGACCATTTAAATAAGCGATTCCTAATTTTGGTAATACGAAATTATACTTTTATTCTAAAGTAGAAGTGAGCATTGTCATCCCAATCAGTGCTTAAATCTTTTTTTTTCTAATGAAAACAATGAGACGAAAGTAACTAATTAATAAACAATATTTAGTGCTTCCATGCGTTGTTTTCATTTGATACAACTTTTCTTCTCTTCTTGATAGAATTTGGATAAACTTCTGCCATGTTCATACATCAAAATCAGGCTGTGGACCCAACATTTCAAACTTCTGGCTGTCTAGCAATAACCAAGCCTTAAGTCTAATCTTTTCCCTATTTTTTTTTTAATGCTCCGGAATCAAAGATACGTGTTCAATTTCACATATAGGACTAGTACCACAAGGAACCAAAAAATTCTTCTGCCCAGTTTCTCGGTTATTTAATTTGCAATTTCCTTTACTTAATTTAATTTAATTTTATTTTTTTCAAACGACCACCCGGTGTAACTCTATCATCTTGCCCACAATTGAGTTCACTTCCTTTCTTTTTGGCCCTCAAAACTAATAGAAATATGAAGCTAATACCTTCCCAGTTCCCACAAATTCATTGGACCATTGGGATTTAAATTGCATGGCAAATACTTTGCAATAGCCTTGCCATGTGCATAATCATTATGACTTGCATTCAACATCTACCCGTACCAACCCCTCTCATATGATAACACATGGTGATAGGGGTGGCTCACTTAGTCCCTTGTGTTCATTCTAGGCCCAAAAGAAAAGGAAGAAAAAAAAAAGGTCATAGATCATAATTCATAAGCTTTGCTTTGCTTTCTCCCTTTGAATTAATTAATTCAATCACCCCTACCACCCACCGTTCAAAAAAAAAAAAAGTATTAAAGAGAGAGAAATTGTCTGGGGTTAAATCAAATAATTGTTAACAACTACACCCCCGTCCTTTTGACTGATAACCTTTCCCTTAAAAATTTATGACCGATGCCCATCATTCCAACTTGCAAGCATGTCCTCTTCTGGCAAAAGTCAATAAAATCACCTTCCTTTCATTTAATTTCCTCCTCAGCCCTCACCATGGCATCTCTTTTGATTTTAAGTTTTCTCTTTGATATTAGTGCCTGACGTATATACGTTTGGTACACAATTAATTACAAGTAGATAGAGTTTATTGGCAGTCTTATATAGCCGTGGGTTTATTTTTTGGTTTTTTTTTTTTTTCAATTTTTTGCCAAAACTTATTAATCAATTTTCAATGAAAGATATTTACATGATTTGTTGTACAAGCAAAATCCATTTGTCCAAATAGACACATTTGGAGGATAGAAAAGTAAAGCAAAGCAAACCACCTTTGAATGGTTTTGAGAGAAGAAGAAAATTCAACCAAAAAGGGGTCAAAAAACAGTAATAAGCTAAGAATAAAGAGGTCCCCACGATTGAGGTATGAACTATGAAGGGCATGAGGCGAAAAACCTGCAAAAATACTCATTTGGGCAGGGGAGACTGAGGGGACTTTTGGGGTCATTTTATTCACACCTCTTATAAACAAAGCGATGATGTTTCTTTGCATATACCAATGCATGTCTCCATTTGACATAGTCTGCCTAAAATTACACCCACAGAGAACCCATTCTCGAGATAGTGCCTAATTTTATTTTTATTTTTCTTTAAGTGGCTAAAACTTGCCAAATCAGACCTACATGATTTATTTATCTTTCATTTGACAAACATGTGCTGGAGATAAGAAAGAAACAAATTCCATTGGGGTGGGGGGTGAAATATTCATAATTTATACTCACAATTCACAAAGAAATCAAAATTTTATCTGGTGTCTGGTGAAGAAGGGTAAGAAAATCAAAATCATTCAAGTGGGGTCAATTACCTAGTAAAAGCCACGTTTCTATGTAACAGTCTTACATGTCATGTTCATGTATCGTTGTAGTATTTGGGACAATGATTAGTCTTTAATTAAGATTTTATGGGGTTTTTTGGGTTTAAAAAAAGGTGACTGAGGGGTAAGGAAAGAGAGATGCATGTGGACGGATGGGTAAAGACTAAAGAGGCCTAGAGGAAAGGGAAGGGAAGGCAGGTGCTTAGCGTGAACGAGAGATGTAAACAAAACAGAGGAGGTTTAAGCGTTTTGTGGGGCTTTGCCTACGGACCGCATTAGGGGACGGGTCTTAATTATATTAAAAAAAATTGTTTTCTCTTTTTTCCTTTTAATCTTTTTTTTTTTTTGAAAAGAATAAAGATAGAGATATGAAAGCCAGCCATTTGGTAAGCGGCCCAGCATGACACCTTTGCCTAGGTGGTGGTGTTGTTTGTTCAAAGTTTTTTTTGTTTATATTGTTTTTGTTCTTCAATTCTTTGTTAGGAAACTGCTCTTTTCTGACCATTACTCGCTTTCTCTTTCTGCATGGGTTATTTGGTAAATTACAGGTTACTGTCCTCTTTTAATCTCTTGTTGCTTGCATTCCAATTGAATATTTCTGTTTCTTATTTTATTTTATCTTTCAAAGGCCCTCTCTCTTCTTCCCATTGCTCAAAGTGTTTTTTTTTTTTCCCTTCTTCTTCTTCTTCTTCTTCTTCTTTCTCTATTTCTTTTCTTGAGAAAGGGGAGGAGAATAGCTTCAAGACTACCTTTTTCTTCCAGTTTTTGTGGTCTAATCCTTTATTTTCTTGTTAAGATTATCTTTAGATCGACCAAGGTCCTTCATTTCCACCCGTTAGGTGAGCTTTTTGGGTTTGTTTTCATGCTTATTATTTTTGCTTGATCTGTTGATGATCAGATGAAATATGGATGATATTCTCTCCAGTTTTTTTATCTCCCCCCCCCCCACACACGATTTTGTTGTTTGTCTTTGAAAGGCACTTTTTTTTTTTTAAGTTTTGATTTTTTATGTTTTTGATTATAAAATATATGCATATTCTTTTGATGTCTTTCCTGTTTGCGTTTAAAGGCTGTCATTTTTTGCCTTTTTTCACTGGATGTTTGATTATTGTGGCTGTCTCTTGTAATAGCTGATTTATAGAGAGATGGTGCTCATAGTTGCCTTGTTTGACCGTAGATTATCTATTGCATTTCGCTGTTATGTTTGATTTAGTCATTTCTTATCTTTCTTCTTTTCTATATATATATATATATATATATATATATATATATTGTGTGGTGGCTTTGGGTTTGGGGTAGGGTGTGAAGGAAAATATTCAACAGCTTGAAAGGCTCTTTCTTATTTATGCTTTCGGTTTATTTATCTTTGTATTTGTTTACCTTTTGGTCTATATGGCCAACCGTGGAAGCTTTAACCTCTTTTCTTGTCTGCTTTCATTTTGGTATACAGTTGGATACCTGCCGATCCTTAATGCTAATTTTTGTGTTATTTTGATTCCTCGCTAATGTTTTATATTTGCCTGATTTAGTTGTTCTGTGCCCTTTGGTTTCAAACTTTTGTGATGTATACAAATGTCTGAATATCTTGTGTGGTTTAAAAATTTGGGATTACTTCACATTAGGATTGGTTACTTGACCTTGCTACTAGCAGCACATTTAGTGATCTTTGTTGATTTAGTTACATTGTTTAAACTCTATATTTCTGGTTGCAGGTTGAGAGATCATTTGGCTTAAATAGTTACTGCCTATTTCCTAACAATTACTGCATTTGCTTATAATTTCTGATCGCTGTCTTATTTCTGCAGCCTTATTGTCATCCTCTTATTACTATCAGATAATAGATTTTAGATGCAGTTGCTTTTCCCTTGATGTTCTCTGTGTATGTTATTTGTTTCTTTTGTGTTGTTGGAAAGCATGTATATCATTTTGAATCATGCATTATTGAAGTTTCCAAGTAACGTTTGCATGGCATTGCTTACCCTGGTGAAAAGTTGTTTGCACAATTGGTTTCTTGATGTCTGAGAGACAAAGTATGTCAATATAAGGCAGCATTTATCCTTCTTGAATTACTCTCTTACCATTAGGAACCTGAAAATTTGTTGAAACATATTTATAATGTTTTTTTCGTGTATTTTTTATACACCAGTACCTTGTCTAGAATCATTTTTAATGCCACTGCTTCTCTTTCACTTCTTTATGCCGATTGTTGACATACAGTTTGTATTGGAATATTCTTCAGGACTTTACGATAATTTGTACTGAAGTCCATACAAGCTCTAATGCAGGGGCAAAGGGGTTCTATTGGTTCTTTGTCTGAAACCTTTTTTGACCATGGCTCTACATCAAGTAGTGCTGCTATAGACCAGCAGTTGTGCTGGAATAATATTCGAAATCCTATAGAAAACAGATTGCCTGATTGTTTGCTGTCACATAATGACATGAACATTGGATGTGTGACCTCTATTGGTCAAGAGGAACAGGAGCTAGGCAGATGGAGCTTGGAAGAGCCTAGCTCTAGTAACACACAGAATGGATTGTCATCTTCCATGACTGCTTCTGCAACCGCTGGTCCCAGTTTAGATGAGCGGCAGTATGAACAGAACTCTCTATTTGTTCCAAGCTCCAATTCTGATGTAGTTCCCCAGAGTCTCAACTTAAATGCAGGCTTCGTGGCTCATGGTAATAATAACTGTCAAGTTACAGAACAGTCTAACCTATATAAGCCTAGTGGATCACATGGTGAGCTGATTTCATCTGGTGCTGGTACTGAAGGTTTTCTACTTTCTTCTCGAAGTGGTGGGTATGTTTTGGATGATAATGATAGCAGACCTGGTTGCTCATATGAGGGTCACCGTGCATCGTGCAAAAGAAAAGCTCTTGAAGGAAATTTTGGGCAGTCCTCTTCGAGTGGAAGTTCTAGCTACTTCCACTGCGCAGAAAGTAGTGCATGGCATGGAATTTCTGCTAGCTCTAGTGCAGGAAGCAATGTGAATCTACCTGCCTCTTCAGGGCAGGCGCACCCTAGACTTGGTTTCGATTTGGGAGGATCAACTTCTGACAGCATTCCTGAACCAATTGTTTTAGCAACTGCAGGGAGCTCCCACAGGAATTTCCGGCTAAGAATAAGCCCTTCAAGTATACAGGAACCTATTGCTCCTCCGATATTTTCTACAGGTGATATGGCCAGGCATTCTGTTGTTTCGTCTTCACAACAGTCATCAAGACTTCTTCCAACTGGTCATTCTGTGGATTTAAGGTCAGCTCCTGTGGTAGATAATGCAAGTCCTCAAAACCCAAATGTCGTAATTCATGTTCCAACTTTGCCGCAAAATGTGCAGCCATTTAGGTGGAATGGAGGTTCTGCCTCAAGAACTGGCAATTCATCAAGTTCTAATGTATCTGTGAATGGAGATGTACCACACGAAGGTAATCAATCAAGAAACATGGCTAGGAACCTATTAGACCATTCTATGTTTGTTCCTGCTGCTGAGTTGAGAACTTTGGTCAGAAATCCAACAAATCGAGGTTTAAGTATTGGAAATATAAGTCTTACTGGAAATAATTTTGCTTCTGCATCTCGTGCTGGCTCAAGTTCTGGTGCCAGTGCATCTTCTGCTACTACATGGACTCCTCATCCTCATCATCCTTCACAAAATCCACGGAGATTGTCAGGACTTGTTCATCGATCATCGATGTCTTTCCTTGGCGCTGAGTCTGGTGTCCTGGGCAATCATTCCTCACTTTCTTCAGGACCTTCTACTTCGCCAGAAGAGATGCTGCTTTCATCTGGAGTAGCTAATCAGGGGCACCATCGTCATAGGTCAGTGTCATGGTTGGAGAGACAAGATGCTCGTTTTCTTGGAATTCCCCATTCATTGCAAACTTTAGCTGCCGCCACTGGAGGAAGAAGCAGGCTTCTTGTGTCTGAGGTCTGCCCTAGAACTGCATGTTTTCTGCCAATCTAGTGTTCATCTTTCCTTTTAAATTCAAACATAACAAGACATAATCGTGATTCCCTTGACATTATTACTATTGATTTGTTGCCAAGCTAATTGTTCCTGTATATCACATACCTGGTCTAGACATGGGAGAAACTTCTTTCTTGTTGCATGATAGTGCAATGCTAATTATGTAGAATGACATATGTATGTTGTTTTTCCTTGGTAGCTTTTGTCTGAATGATGTGCCATTGGGTATTTTTATCCAAAATGCTTGGACTAGTCTATGTTAAGTCATTCATGTTTTTGCACTTTAGTCTTTATGTTGATAACAGAAAGGTAAATGGCATTTATATTTTGAAGTCTTCTTTTTACCTGCATACAATGCATTTTGAAACATTAAATGGTTTTAACAAAGAACCAGTCAACTAGATCTGACAGTTTGTTTATGGGGCAGATTCGCAATGTCTTGGATCTCATGCGTAGGGGTCAGAACTTGCGTTTTGAGGTAAGTTCTTTAATATTTAATGGTGTAATTTGATGCAGTTTCTATCTTAGCCAATTGAAATGTGGAAGATTGAAAAAATTGCCTTTTCATTTATTATTCATTTGTCCCTATGTTCATATGGTTGGCCATTCTTCAAATTTAATCTGCTATGGAGTGTTTATAATGGATAAGAATTTACTTTGACCAAACAAGTGTTTCTCTTTCTAATTCTGCTTGTATGGCAGGATGTTATGATCCTTGATCAATCAGTATTTTTTGGGGTAGGTGATATTCATGATCGGCATAGGGATATGCGGCTAGATGTTGATAACATGTCCTATGAGGTAGTATCTAGATTCTCGGCATCTAGGAATTCTTTCTGAGTTTGAAAATTGTTCTGACGGTATAATTGCTTTGTGGTTAATAGGAGTTATTGGCTCTGGAAGAGCGCATTGGTAACGTAAGCACAGGGTTGAGTGAAGAAACAATATTAAACCGGTTGAAACGACGAAAGTACTCCAGTGCAACAGGAACTCAGTTAGAGGTAGAACCTTGTTGTATTTGTCAGGTAATAATTTTTCTCATGAATGTTTTCTTTACTGATTCTATGAACCTCTTAAATAATATTTTGTGAACATGCAGGAAGAATATAATGATGGAGAAGATCTTGGAACACTGGAATGTGGCCACGACTTCCATGCTGATTGCATTAAACAATGGTTGATGCACAAAAATTTGTGCCCCATTTGTAAAACAACGGGTCTGAATAAATGAGACAACCAATTGTTTTTAGGCAATTAGTTCTTCCTCAAGTCAAAGAAAGACCAACATCAAAAAATTGTGGCTTGGCTTCTGTAATTCATCGATCTGACTCCTGCCAAGCGTGCCATATTGCAATCTTCGCTGTTCCTATTCGGAGAATTCAATTGCTCCAGCCACTTTTTACTTCCAGCTCTATCTTATAAAGCAATATTCTGGGTGGATGACGCAAATGTCTGAAGCGCTGGGAAGTGGGAACAGAAAGCTGGGTCTCTACAGTTTTTTCCTTTTAATCATTGCACTATTAGCTTTATGTATGAATCCTCAGCCCATTGGCGACATAATTTATTGAATCTCTTTTTACATTTTGACGTTCCTCTTGGTTAGGTTTATATATTTGTGTAATTTCTGCTGTTGCATCAAGCGTAAGTTTGCAAGGAAATTTCTCCGTTAAATATACAATATGGCCTGTCCTAGTGTTGTGTGATTAGCAATGCGGTTGCACCTGCTCTAATCAAATATGCCGAAAGTAATAGGCATGCTGCAGCCAGGATTAAGTTTCAATCAGACCAATTTAGGGAGAAAGCCTGCGCCAGCCGTGGCCCCTTGCAGTTCAAAAGGTCCTTCACTAAGCTATCCTGGCATCTTAAAACTGGATATAATGGCAGCCGGTTCTGTTGTTTTGACTGCTTATACTTTAAACAGTCATGCAGCGATACTGGAGGACTGTATATTCTAATACGGTATGCTCACTGGAACATCCACGGCGCGGTACACATCCTGAGAAGAGTGCAGCTGCTATAAGGTCTGCCACGGTGAGTACTGCAAATCCATTAGATGACAGCGTGAAACCAATCAGGGACAATGGTGATGACAATTTTTCTTTTGCTTCACCTTTAGCCATGGGAGCCAGGCCAATTTGATCCTAATCGAGCACTTGGCCCAGGTCTGATCTACGATGCAGCCTCACAGGACAATGTGAATCTTTTTCTGCACCCTGAAAATCACTCGGAAACAGATCTTAGCCGTCAAAAGATTAAAGAGTTACAACTGCTAGAATTTATCTTCTGATCTTAATTACCCCTCTTTTACTGCTTTATCCAATCCTAATGTGAGAAAACTACAGGAAAAGTATTCAGCAGGACTGTGACAAATGTGGGAGAAAGTGCTGCAACTTACAAGGTTAAAGATAGTGCAGCCTAAGGATTCAACTATTGCTGTTTCGCCATGGACATTGGTCTTCGGAAAAAAAAAATGAGATGCAATGCTTCAGTTTGGTGAAGTTGGTTGGGTTTAAGAAAATGGAAAACACAAAGTTAGGAGCCCTGTTGGGATGTCATAGGCTGTAAGTTCCTAAGAGGGTTCATTAGGGGCTTTAGGCTTAAGATTCATGTCTAAGTACAAAAATTGATCAAGTTCTGGCCTAATTTCAACAAGTACTTCAAGTATCTAACCATTGTTTCCTTCATCTGCCATCCCAAAGTTCATTTCTCATGACTGAATTAGAATAAGGCCAATCGTTTCCAAGGATTCACTTTTTGTCAAAAAGCCTTTTATTTGACATCATCAGTTTTCTATGCCTTTCAACAATGTGAAAAAATGGGCCAAAATCAGTTTGGTGAATGTTGATTTCTTGCAAGTTTTGCGCAGAAAGGACCCCCATATGGGACAATGATTTAAGGAATTGAACTGAAGCTACTGCCAGCAAACCTGAAAGCTCTTTGCTTCTGAATAGTAGGTTTTAGTTGACGTTTTGTCAACTTTTTTTTCCTTTTATTTTTGATCGATTTGGCCATTGTTGTAACAATAATGAATTAAAAAATAAAAGCATTTGTCTTTGCTTAGTCCCCCAGCAAAGATTCCTTGTGAGGAAGTTTCTTCCCGGAAATATATATATATATATATATAT
>JBBYHM010000019.1:18396319-18429560 GCA_038381775.1 Adansonia rubrostipa | reverse complement strand
ATATATATATATATATATATATTTATATATGTACATGCGTGTTAGATTCCTTTGCTTTTTGTTTTTTGTTTTTTTTTTTTTGGGGGGGGGGTTCTATTTTCGTTGCTTAAAAACTCTTTTGAGTATTCATTTACGCCAAGCCATGTTTTAATATATTTATCAAGAACAAGAGCTTCACCTATTACACTTTCAACAGAAATATTTTTGAAACATCTTGTTCCTCAAGAAAACAAAAAAAAATCCTGGGCAAACATATCCCAATAAATCTGGTTGTTTGCTTTGAGAAGTATAGAAAAGGGAAGAAAAAAAGGGGTAAAAAGGCAAAAAAAAAAAAAACGGAAGCTTAATTTAATCGGTTTATATTGGGCATAGTACAAATTGACTTTTCGACATATAGTTTTAGGGTTTATTGTCTTGTTTGAGAAGAAAAATACACTCTTATTTGCAACCAATTAGCTTTACAAATTGATAAACTCAACGTATCTTTAATTGCTTTCCTATTAAACTGGAACTAAAGATTATGAAGAATAAATCTCAATCATACCCATTTTATCGTATATAAGTCGATGAAAAATCATTAGATATCTCCATTTACGAATAATTATAACATGCACCATAAGAAAAGTCTACGAATTTTTTTTTTTTAATTATGTATATGGTCGCCATTTTTGCGAATCAAACAAATTCTGAGGACCACAAGCCACAGGTATCTCTGTTTTTTGGCCAAATAAAAGCAATGAAAAATGCTGACATTAGAGCTTGGTGCGCCTTCATCCCTCGATAACTAACCCACCACCCATCTAATATTGTTATCCACCTATCTATAGTTTAAGCATTTTAAATTCCCCACTTTGTGCAAATTAAATATTACAATGGCGTCAAATGTCATTGAATTTTCATTTTTTCTTCAAATAACAAAGAAGAAATCATGATAATTAGTCTTGTTAAGGTACCATGAACAATTTTACTTTCATTTTGAAATTGCATTTGGAACAAATCTTTATATAGATTGCATTATTTGTCAAAATTTAAAAGTTTGTTTAATATTTGAGATGGTTTTGATTGAAATATTATGCAAAAGAAATAGATTTAGACAAAAAATAAGATTTATTTAAAAAATAGATTGAGTTATAGACATAAATTTTTTATCCAAATCCAACTCGATTTGACCTTTTTTAATATTAATAGTATAAATTTTTAAGAGAAATGGATCGATTATCTTGTATAAAAATTTGAATGAATCTATGCAAGTCTAAAATATTTTTATATAATTGAACCATATTTTAAACCAAGTAGAATAATCATGAAATTTATTAATATATTACCTAAACTCAGTTCAAATCTGACCCAATCCAAGCAACGTGCATATCTAACTTACAATAACCATCGTCTTCAAGTCTCCTAAGATTAGCACTATTTTGTACCAAATATTTTAAGTGACCTGCAGTTTTGCTTCATTCAGTGGGTTTGACTTTGCATTGCCTGCCGCTGCCTCCCTAATTAACCATGAAGTTTCACAAAAGTCTCAAGCAATTCGTTGTTTTCCAATTAGCTCATACCTTGATTGATCCTTTCACCAATCAAAGCTTTAGACGTTATAGCCAGTGCGAGGGTTAACCTTTTCGCCGATGATTGCCCATAATAAACCCTTGTAAAACACTAAAGAGTTAACTTAAACGCATCGATCATGCGGAATTAAAAAAAAAAAAAAAACCTTTGTTGCAATCAGCAATTCAAATTCCTCAAATACAAACATTGATTTTTTTTTTTTAATTTGACTGATGAGGAATTCATTGCAATTGTGGGGTGAAAAGCCTAAGTGGTTTGGAAAAAATGACATTAGATAAGAAGGTAATCGATGGCCACTAATAAGTGTTCACTCTTGCAAATAGTCCTTTCAGTTTTCCAGATGGACAAACTAAACTCTATCATAGACAAGTCAAAATTATCTTAAGTGATGTAGGATTTGTTCCAATCCTAACTCGCACATGGCGGGCACTAGGATCAATCGGTGGATTTTTTTTAATCATAGGTACACAAGCCATTTTGCTCTATCTTTTGCGTAAAATTAGTAATTTTAAACAACACAAAAAATAATAAGCATATAATATGAATTATTTACGTATTAAAATTTATATAACTAAAAATTATTAATATATCAAATTATATATATATATATTAAATAATATTATAAACTGAAAAATACATTAATTATCAAATCTACCTACCAAATATCAGCAAATCTAACTATTTCGACCAGATTAGAAGAGTACAGCCTTGTTACCAGTGTGGAAGGAAGATATCAATAGGCGGAGACACTCGAAGTTAATTAATCTTTTGGGAATTTTATGCCGAAATGGATAAGGCAAACAAACAAATTTCAAATCGACATCTTCCTCTTTTGCATCCTTTAACTATGCTATGTGGTCAATTCAGAGGCAAACTATGCTGCCCCCATTCCATCTGCACTATTCATTGACCTTTAAATCAAGGTATATATTTGGTTTGATTAACAAGGGGAAGGAAACTTGGGGTTCCAAATGAATGGTCCCGATCAAATTGGCTCAGCCTAGGTTGACGATTAGTGATGGAGGAGCACCAACATCTACACAAGCAAGTTCACAGTTGAAAAATATGTTTTGGAGACTTTAAAGGTATCTTATTCGGATTCCACTGGGACAAGTTGAAAGACTTTATAGCTAAGATTTCAAGTTCCTACGCCTCCCACTTCCCTATATAAGCTTTATGATAGTCCTCAAAAGAAAATATCTCTTGCCAAATTCCAATTCTCTACCATGGCAGCTGATCATACCAAGCTCCTATATGTTTGGCTTTCGTATAGTGTCTTATTTATCTTCATCAAACTAGCACGAGCTGAAAATTATATTGTCCATATGGACCTCTCAGCCATGCCCAAAGCCTTTTCCAGCCAGCGAAGCTGGTACTTGGCCACCCTTGCATCTTTATCAGCCAACATGAGAGCTAAATCCAATTTAACAATCCCTTTCTTCTAAACTAATATATAGTTATAACCATGTTATTCAAGGTTTTAGTGCGAGTCTCGCACCGGCAGAACTTGAGGCCTTGAAAAACTCTCCAGGGTATATTTCTTCTGTTAAAGACAGAACTGTCAAGGTTGATACCACTCATTCTTTCCAATTTCTTGGCCTGAATTCCGATACAGGTGCATGGCCTGTGTCAAATTTTGGCAAAGATGTCATTATTGGGGTGATCGATACAGGGGTTTGGCCAGAAAGCGAAAGCTTTAATGATAATGGAATGACTGATGTTCCATCAAAATGGAAAGGGGAATGCGAAACTGGCACTCAATTCAACTCCTCAATGTGCAACAAAAAGCTGATTGGCGCGCGGTTTTTCAACAAAGGTCTTATTGCCCACAATCCCAATATCACCATCTCAATGAATTCCTCACGCGACACTGAAGGACATGGGACCCACACGTCATCAACTGCTGCTGGAACTTATGTGCCAAATGCATCATACTTTGGCTATGCCATGGGAATTGCCAGAGGAATGGCCCCAGGGGCTCGTGTGGCCATGTACAAAGCCCTCTGGGAAGAAGGAGCTTACACTACAGATATAATTGCTGCAATTGATCAAGCAATTACTGACGGTGTTGATGTCCTTTCCATGTCATTGGGCTTGAATGGGCTTGAGTTGTATGAAGACCCTATTGCAATAGCCACGTTTTCTGCCATAGAGAAGAATATTTTCGTCTCTACGTCTGCAGGAAACGCAGGACCATATGTAGAGACCCTACACAACGGCACGCCTTGGGTTTTAACTGTTGCTGCTGGTACCATGGATCGAGAATTTGGTGCAACTTTAAGTCTTGGTAACAAAGTTTCGGTCACTGGTTCGG
Organism: Adansonia rubrostipa; assembly: GCA_038381775.1. Lineage (NCBI taxonomy): Eukaryota > Viridiplantae > Streptophyta > Magnoliopsida > Malvales > Malvaceae > Adansonia > Adansonia rubrostipa. Next base: position 18,425,677 of record JBBYHM010000019.1, on the reverse strand, counting down.
CTCTCTATCCTGGGAATTTCTCGTCAAGGGAATTCCCAATTGTTTTCATGGACGCATGTGATAATATGGATGAATTGAGGAAAATTACGCAGATGATTGTTGTGTGCCAAGATCCAGGCAAGGAAGATTCCCTCAATGACCAGTTTAACAGCATTCAAGTTGCAGGAAATGCTGCTGGAGTCTTCATAACGAATAGCAGTAACTTGGATATATTCGTCCAGAGCCCTTTTCCAGCCATCTTCTTGAGACAGAAAGATGGTGATACCGTACTGGACTACATTAAGAGCAACACTGACCCGAAAGCCAGCATTGAATTTAAAAAAACGATCCTGGGTACTAAACCTTCACCAACTGTGACTAGCTATACCTCCAGAGGTCCATCTTACAGTTGTCCACCTGTTTTGAAGCCGGACATTATGGCCCCTGGTGACTTAGTCCTAGCTGCTTGGCCTCCAAACATCGGAGTAGCCCTTGTAAATGAGGACCTTGTGTTTACAAACTTCAACTTACTTTCGGGAACATCCATGGCTTGCCCCCATGTGTCTGGAGTAGCAGCACTTTTGAAAGGGGCATATCCTAAGTGGAGCGCCGCAGCCATTAGATCAGCCTTGATGACTACATCTGATCAAGTTGATAACACGGGCAGTCCTATCAAAGATGTAGGTGACAATCTCCAACCTGCAAGTCCTCTAGCCATGGGAGCTGGCCATATCAATCCCAACAAAGCGTTAGACCCCGGACTTGTATACGATGCTAACGTTCAAGATTACGTGAATCTTCTTTGCGGGCTAAACTTTACAGCGGAACAAATTAAAACCATTACAAAATCATCTTCAAACGACTGTTCCAACCCGTCTCTAGATCTTAATTACCCTTCTTTTATTGCTTATTTCAACGACGGGGGCGCAAAACGAGATTCAACATCCGTGCAGGAATTTCAAAGAACGGTGACGAATGTTGGAGAAGGAAGCTCCACCTACAAAGCAACATTGACACCAATCAAGGGAGTTAAGGTAACCGTGGAGCCAGACACACTGGTCTTCAATGCGAAAAACGAGAAGAAAACCTTCAAGCTGATTGTAGAAGGTCCAAGACTACTGGCTGAGGCAGTGTCTTTTGGTTATCTCACTTGGGAAGATAGCGGAAGCAAACATGTCGTCAGAAGTCCAATAGTTGCCACAAGCTACAGCATTGAAAAATGACAAACTCGATCGTTTTCTAAACATGTGATATGCAAGTTTCTATGGTGAATAAATAACTTAAAAGTATTAATTATTAAACAAAGCAAAATGGTTTCCAATGAATTGTGATTAAACTTGCCAGTTGCAGACTTGCAGGCTGCAGATGTGGGACAAATTAAGGTTTTTGTACGGTTCCAAACTTCCAGTTTCTGAAACTTCCACTTTCATCGTCACAAACATATTTAATGAAAGAAATGGAAACAATATGATGACTCCTAAAGCTTTAATTATTAGTTTGTTCTTCGTAAATGATGAAAAAGCGTCTGCAGTACTTGAAAGTTAAAAAAAAAATTTACAAAAATGAAAACTCGAAGTAAATACTTTATGAACAATAATTAATAGCAGCATTGATCAACTGGCTGTTGCTTGTCTGCAGGTGGCTCATCAGGATCAATATTTGATCAAATCCTGTCGGGAGCGTGATTATTGATTAATTTCGTGTCTTTCCAGTAAGTCTTACAAAATCCAATATTCTATCAACATTTTGCATCCTTCTCTCTTTCCTTTTAATGCTGTGGGTCCTCTAAGTATATATTTCTACAAAACAAATTGTTGGGTATTAATTTCCATGAAAATGGTTGTTTCTTTTTCCCTTCGTTCATTCAGTAATAACTTGAATAACGTTTGAGAGAAATAATTTTCGATATGAAGCATTTAAAATCATATTCTGACCCACAAACACACAAAATTAGCCTATGTATTGAAAAAGACTTGCCCTACAAACTTGCCGATGCAAAATACGAAAGAAGAGACAGTGTGGCCGAAAATGTTCTCTCCTTCTTGTCTTCCCTGTCATAGATAGGGATATGAATGTGACTAGAGTTCTGCATGCCTGAGCTGTCGGTCCAGTCTATTCGTGTGAAATTTTAGACATACTTTTTTGTAATTCGGTTTGGTTCGAGTTACATTATTATTTAATAATAATATTTTTTATGTAATTTAAATGATAAAAAAATATAATTATTAATATAAAAATAATTTTTTTAATTTAAAAATAATAATTTATACTTTCAAATTGAATTAAATTTGATTGAGATTTGAATAAAATCTTTTCGAATCATGACAATGCCTATAAATATTTCCAATGAAAACGGTGCTGCTGCTATGGTTTAAGGCGAATAATTATTTAACTACTTCCATCGTAACAGCATTAATCTTTAATGATCAAGTTGTAGCGTACAATTTTCCAATGCTTTTATAATTGGTCACATCCAGGCACATCGAGACAACAATTTCCCGGCTGCCTCCCTTTCTTATCCATACTTGGTGGAATTTATTTTGATCAGAATTTGAAAACCCTATAGTGGATTTGGATTCTGTATAATCTCAATCGGAATCGTATATACAAAAATTTACTGGTCTATAGTGAAATCCAACAAATAAAATCTTTTCAAGCCTATAGAATCCAACAAATGTAGGAAATGATTGTTTCCTTCTTTTGGATAAAATCGAATTATAGTTTAGATTCATCATGGAGTAAATTATTGTTTTTCTTAGCATCCAAACAAACGACAATGCCATAAACCGGATTCCATATCTTGACCAGAAAAAAGGAATTAGAAAATGGAAAGGAAATGATAATATTGCTCGTGTTGAATACAGCAATCGAAAAGCCAAATTTCAGCTATGGGCTTAGGAAAAAAAAATGGGTCCACCATTTTTGTTGATAATTTTAGAGACCCATGCTTTCAGGTTCAGAAGTTAAAAAGGGGAAAGCGCAAAAAAGATTGCAGTTTAACAGGATAGATCCTGCAAAAACCTGCGACTTTATTTCATCAGTATGTCAGTTAAGATTTGAAACGTAGAGAGTTCTTCCAAATAAGCTTTTTTTAATTTTGTTTTTAATTTTATCTTTGCTCTAGTCAGCCGGATAATCCGCGTATACGAACTGACCGTCATCTGCCTGACAGGGGAAAAGCCGAATCTTTAAAATTTGTTAGCATCATATACAATTGGTTTAGCTGACAAATGTCAGAAAACCGAATAAAAGCGGTGAGAATGGATCCTTATTAAAGCCCGTAAGGTATTGGATTGCCCTTGCAACGGCTACAAAAAAAAACAGGGTGATTGGCCCAGTTAAATATTCAGACAATCCATGTAAAATGCCATTCAGGTCTCCTGGTCCCTGTCCGATAATGACACTGAAAGAACATTTTTGCCGACATACATTTGGGCCACAATGGATGAGCTTCAGCAAGGACAAGGGGTTTCATTAGCCTAGTATTGGACTTATTTCAAGCTAGCCCATTAGTATTGGAAGTTTCAGGATCTCATGCCTTCCCACGGTTCTCATATCCCAAATATGGCCGTAATCAGGCCTTTCGCTGTCAATGGCCAAATGTCTGGCAAGAGGAATCCTGACGTGTTTTCTTGGACAATAATAAGGCAATATCTCTGTAGCATAAACGAAGGTATCTATCTATTCATCTAACTAGCCAATCTAAACTAAGGAAAGCAGCAAAAATATCTGTCAAATCCTTCCTACATGGCTCACATCATTTTTTCTTTTTTGGTGAAAACCTCAGTGAGAAAATTAAGATTCCCGCCGTTGTTTAAAAAGATTGCTGAGTGCTGACACACAAATCCTCAGTTGGCATCTCCTTGTCTCTTGCAATTTTAAACAAGACATCAAAACAAAACCCACCAGCCGCAGCGGCATGTTCGTTTATTGCCCTTGTTCAAAACAAATGAAAAATATGAGGGACAAAGAATTTTTTTCAAAGTAAAATAGAGGACAATACTCGCTATAGAGCCAACAAATTTTGAATGCTCGATCACTGGCCAAATATACATAAGTTTCATAACATTAAATACAATTATACGAATATAATACATAAATATATATAAATATAATTATATATAAATATAATTATATAAATATAATATGATATAATATAAATATATAAAATTTTAAGATTTTCATAATATAAATTATTAATATAAAAAATTATATAAATAAAAAAAATACGAAATTTAGCAAAACAAAATGATTCTTCTTCTTTTCTTTTTCATATTTGACTGCCGAAGAAACCATTGCAATTTGCAATCCACGTACTATGGGGTGAAAAGCCAAAGTAGTTTGGATAAAAATTGTGGATAAGAAGATAATCGGTGGCCACTTATCAGAGTTCCCTCTTGCAGATAGTCCTTTCAATTTTCCAGATGGACAAATTCACTTCATTGTAAGAAGGTCAAAACTATCCGGAGTGACATAGGATTTTTTCCATTGTGAGCTTGCACATGATGGACCTTCAATCAGTGGATTGTTTGCGTTTTTGTTTTTAATACATAGTCTAATTAGTAATTTTAGATATAATATAAAAATAATAAAAAAATATAAACATAATATAAATATATAAATATATTAAAATTTATATAATATTAATTATTAATATATAAAATTTTATATAAAGATTTAAAAAATATTAACTACTTTAAAGACATTAATTAAAGTGATAATATAAAAAATATAATAAATATATTTTTTTAAATTTATTATAATTTTTTAAATAATTATAATAATATATATTATCATATCTAGAGAACGGAAGCGGAGATACTCCACGTTGATTAAACATTTTGGGAATGTAATGGTGCAATGGATAGACGAAAAAAAAAAAACTTCGACGTCGTCGTCGTCCGTATCCTGTAGTACACGCTGGTTCACTGTCGAAACAATATGCAGCGTGGCCACGGTCGAAATAATATGTAGCGGAAACCTTTCGACTTTAGAGGTACTCTTGTTTCGATACCATTCGGACAAGTTGAAAGACCGGCAAGAGATAATAAAATGAATTTAAATTTAAAATTTTATTTAAAAAATTTAAATTTAAATAAATTTAATAATAAAATTAATAGTTTAAATTTGAGAAAATTTTAATTCAAAAGATTTAAATTTAAAATAATTTAAATTTGAATTTGAATTTAATATAAAAATAATAATAATAAAATTATAATTAAAAAATTTTTTATAAAGTAAAAACTTTAATTATTAATTTTATTTTAATATTAATTTAATTAAATATTAAAAATATAATTTATATTTTATATATGATGAAATAATAATTTGTCAAAAAGTAAATCATATCATATGTTTTAAAAATATTGTCAATAAGGTATATTATTCATTTATTATTTTTTTAATTTAATGAGTTAAACTCATTAAATATTGAGAGTTTATGTATATTAGTAATAAAAGTTTAAGTGCTTTTTTGAATATTATTCTTATTTGATTATTGTTATTTTAAGTAATGATAATTAGAGTATGATAAAAGTAAAACAAAATAATAAGGTAAATTAAAAAATACGAAAGGCATAATAGATAATATTATGTCAAAAATAAAAAAAATTCATATATTAAACTTAGATTAGTAACTAGACTTATCTATGGGTCGGGTAGCCAGCTCAACTCAGCTCATTAGGCCCAACACAATTGGGCTTGAGTTTCAGATTTTAAGTTTTAAGTCAGTTTGGCCAAAAATATTTTTTTAAATAAAATAATATATATATTTTTAAATTTAATTATAAAATATGTTAATATAAAAATAATTTTTTAATATTATGAATAATGATTCGAATCCAAATGAGTAAGTCAGGCCAAATTCAAGCTTGAGCTTAGAATTCAACATTTTTTAAGGTTGTGATTGGGCTTATAAAACTGAACTAAGATTTTCTCAGGCTGGGCCGAGCCAAATTCAAACCTGAGTTTAGAATTTAAAATTATGTAAAAGTGATTATATTTAACATAAAAAAATGATGTAAAACATACTCAAACCTAAACAAAGCTCAAACCCAAACCTGAATAGATCTTAACCTGAACAAGTTCGAACCCGAATGAACCTGAATTCAAAAAAATTTAAACCTGAAAGAATTCAAAATTAAAATAACTCAATCCAAACTGGTCTAATTGCCGCCGCTAGCAAAGAGTTCAAGTTCACACGCCCCCAAATTCCCTATATAAGCATACCAAAGTCATGGGAGTCCCCAAGAAAATATCTCTTGCCAAATTCCAATTCTCTACCATGGCTGCCAATCATACCAAACTCCTGTATGTTTGGCTTTCTTTTACTATCTTATTTATCTTTATCAAACTAGCGCAAGCTGACAATTATATAGTCCATATGGACCTCTCAGCCATGCCCAATGTCTTCTCCAGCCAGCAAAGCTGGTACCTGGCCACCCTTCCATCTTTATCCACCAACTTGAGAGCCAAAACCGATGTAATAATCCCTTCGTCTAAATTATAACCATGTTATTCAAGGTTTTAGTGCAAGTCTCAAATTTCAAGGGTATGTTTCTTCTGTTAAGGACAGTACTGTCAAGGTTCATACCACTCATTCTTTCAAATTTCTTGGCCTGAATTCCAATCCAGGTGCGTGGCTGGTGTCGATTTTTGGTAAAGATGTCATTATTGGGGTGACAGATACAGGGGTTTGGCCAGAAAGCCAAAGCAGTAATGATAATAGAATGATTGATGTTCCATCAAAATGGAAAGGGAAATGTGAAACCGGCGCTCAATTCAACTCCTTAATGTGCAACTAAAAGCTCATCAGTGCGCTGCTTTTCAATAAAGGTCTGATTGCCCACAATCCTATTATCACCATCTCAATGAATTCTCCACGCGACACTGGGGGACGCGGGACCCACACTTCATCAATTGCTGCTGGAACTTATCTGCCAGATGCATTATACTTTGGCTTTGCCACGGGAACTGCCAGAGGAATGGCCCAAGGGGCTCGAGTGGCCATTTACAAAGCCCTTTAGGAGATGGATCTTCTACGACAGATATAATTGCTGCAATTGATCAAGCAACTACCGACGGTGTTGATGTTATTTCCTTGTCATTCAGCTATGTGCGTGAGTTGTATGAAGACCCTATTGCAAAAGCCACATTTGCCGCCGTAGAGAAGAACATTTTCGTTTCTACATCAGCAGGAAATGACAGGCCAGATGCAGAGAGCGTATACAATGGCACGCCATGGGTTTTAACTGTCAATGCTGGTACCATGGATCGAGACTTTGGAGCAACTTTAAGTCTTGGGAGCAAAGCTTCGATCAATGGTTTAGCAATCTATCCGGGGAATTTCTCGTCAAGCGAGTTCCTAATTGTTTTCATGGGCGCATGTGATGATACGAATGAATTAAGGAAAGTTGCGTGGAAGATTCTTGCGTGCCAAGATCCAGGCGATAAAGATTCCCTCAATGACCAGTTTAACAACGTTCAATTTGCAGGAAATGCTGCTAGTGTCTTCATAACGAATAGTATTGACTTGGATTTATTCCAATGTGGCTCTTTCCAGCCATCTTTTTGAAACAAAAAGATGGTGATACCGTTGTGGGCTACGTTAAGAGCAACACTGACCCAAAAGCCACCATTAAATCTAAAAGAACAATCCTGGGCAGTAAACCTTCACCAATTATAACCAGCTATACTTCTAGAGGTCCATCCTACAGTTATCCACCTGTTTTAAAGCCTGACATTATGGCCCCTGGTGACTTTGTCCTAGCTGCATAGCCTCCAAACGTTGGAGCAGCTTATGTAAATGAGGACCCTGTGTTTACGAACTTCAATTTACTCTTGGGAATATCCATGGCATGCCCCCATGTGTCGGGAGTAGCAGCACTTTTGAAAGGGGTCCCTATCCTGGGATTTAAAAAGCAGTTGTGAACGTATTTTTAATCGCGTTACGTTTATTATGATTTTAGATATAATAAATATTATTACGGATGGTAAAATATCAATAACGAAAGTATCAAAATAATTAAATAATAATTATAATATTATATTGCAGTCGTTATTTGAATTCATGAGCGTATCTAAATGGAGCACCGCAGCAATTATACCAGCCTTGATGACTAAATCTGATCAAGTTGACAACACGTGCAGTCCTATCAAGGATATAGGTGACAATCTCCGACCGGCCAGTCCTCTAGCCATGGGATCTGGCCATATCAATGGCAACAAAAGCGTTAGAACCCGGACTTGTATACGATGCCACCGTTCAAGATTACGTTAATCTTCTTTGTGGGCTAAACTCAACAGCACAACAAATTAAAACCATCACAAATTCATCTTTAAACAACTGTTCCAATCCGTCTTTAGATCTTAATTACCCTTCTTCTATTGCGTTTTTCAACAATTGGGACGCAAAACCAAATTGGATATCTTTGCAGGAATTTCAAAGAAAAGTGACAAATGTTGGAAAGGACGGTCCATGAACTTCCGATCTCCGCCTTTGATGAAAAGATAACTGAGCGTGACCCACTGATACACCATTGGTATCAATTTTCTATTACAATTTTCAAACAAATCGTCTAAACAAAACCCACCAGCGGCAGTTCATTTTTCTTATTGCCCTTATTCCACCAAATTAATGAAAATTATGAAGGAGAACGCGATTTTCAAAATTAAATAGAGAGAGGACAAAACTGACTATAGTCTATAGAGTATGGAACCAGGAAATTATGAATGGTCGGTCACTGGCCAGATGTTATGTCCACTATTGTCTATTGCCCATTGACCTGTAGGAAAAGAAAGAACACCTCTCATTTGCAAGCCCAATGCCCAATAAGCTGAACCCAGAAGCTAACTTCGAGTAAAACTTTATAAGAATTGTTGGAACTAACTTATTTTTGTGTTTAACGAATGGCATTTTTTTTTGCAAATTACTTGGTTTTTAGTGAGAGGATAGATTTTCAAATAACCATTCTTGCCTGGATGTTCCAAAGCTAAATTTCAGCTCCATCTATGATCTAACTACAAGGCTAGTTTTAGAAACCATGAAACTTAAACCCAACGACAGCCTTCAGCCCAAACAAAACTAAGCCCAAATCACTTTCCCCTTGAACAAACTCCACAACGGGCAATAATAGCTTGGTGGCGGAAGTGAGAAAAGGAAAAGAGGAAAGCGGAAAAAAAGAAAAGAATAATAATAGTTTTGGTGGTGCGGTACTGCGGTGTCAAGCATAAGCAGCCAACTGTAACATGACTGTCGGCTCGGGCAATGAGTTCCTCGCTGCTTCCTTTCCCTAACCCCAAAATAAAACATTATATTCCTTCTTTTCACATTGATAAAGCAAATTAAAATTATATTCTTTTTGTTACAGAGAAAATCTATATTTCTTCAATTTCACTCTCTCAGTTGACAAACAAGCTCCTCCATAAAGTCATCATCAAACACGCAAATCCGCAAAATAAAACATACCCAGAGATTTTAATAACTCCTACTACGTAAACTGAGGCGAAAGACAGGTTCTCGGTTAGTGTTAGTGTCGGAACCTGAAGTAAACGCCGCCGAAAATGCACGCCAAGACAGACTCCGAGGTCACAAGCCTGGCCCCATCGTCGCCAACGAGGTCTCCACGGCGTCCAGTTTACTATGTGCAGAGCCCTTCACGCGATTCTCACGATGGAGAGAAAACAACGACGTCGCTCCATTCCACTCCGGTGCTCAGCCCCATGGGGTCACCACCGCACTCCCATTCCTCCGTTGGCCGTCACTCGCGTGAGTCCTCATCAAGTCGGTTTTCAGGGTCGCTTAAACCCGGATCCCGCAAGATTTCGCCTAACGACGCGTCGTCTAAGGGAGCTCATAGGAAGGGACATAAGCAGTGGAAAGAATGTGATGTGATTGAAGAAGAAGGGCTGCTTGAAGATGAAGAGCGTGAGAAGGGACTACGCCGGAGATGCTATTTTCCCGCTTTTGTTCTTGGCTTCTTTATTCTGTTCTCCATGTTTTCTTTGATTCTCTGGGGAGCTAGCAGACCCCAGAAACCCAAGATCACAATGAAGGTAATCGACTAATTTCATCAATTTTTTTTTTGAGCTTTTTAGATTGAACGACGAAATGGGTTATGATTGATTTTGTTTACGTTGATCTTATAGAGTATAAAATTTGAGCAATTTAAGATCCAAGCTGGTTCGGATTTCACAGGGGTGGCAACTGATATGATCACCATGAATTCCACGGTGAAAATGATTTATCGCAACACTGGAACGTTTTTTGGCGTCCATGTCACATCAACTCCTCTAGATCTGTCTTATTCTCAAATCAACATTGCTTCAGGAACCGTAAGCCCACTTCCCAAAAAAAAAAAAAGAGAGTACCCAACATTGATTTAAAATCTTAACTCTGTCATCTTAGATTTGTTGAATTTTGGGTATTTCAGATGAAGAAATTTTATCAATCAAGGAAGAGCCAAAGGTCTTTAACTGTGACGGTGATGGGAAACAAGGTTCCTTTGTACGGAAGTGGAGCAAGTTTGAGCAGTTCAACAGGCACGACATCGCTTCCAGTTTCACTTAAACTGAACTTCGTCGTTCGATCAAGAGCTTATGTCTTGGGCAAACTGGTTAAGCCAAAGTTCTACAAGAAAATCGAATGTGACATAACCTTTGATCCCAAGAAACTCAATGTCCCCATTTCACTCAAGAAATCTTGCACTTACGATTGATAGATCGAAACGAATCACACGGAAAATACGTCGAACAGCCTTTTTGCTTTTGTTGTTTCTTTTGTGGAAGAGAAAGTGGGAAATGAATGAGATACAGCTAAGCGGGCAGGGTTCGGTTTGGAGATGTGTGAGCGGTTAGTGTGGCAACGCGGTTCTGGGCTGCCCGTCTGCCCAACGAATGAGAAACACATGCCTTGGATTCGGCGGTGATTTGTGATTGTGAATGATGATTTTTTTTTTTTTAAATGTAAGAGTAAGACGAATAATTTTTTAAAAATAATATTTATATGTTTTCCATTCTTTCTGTAATTGTAGTGGTATAAAAGTCTGTATTTATAACGATGACGATAGTAATGATAATAATAATAATAATATAGTTTTAAATGTTTTAGGTTTATTTTCGGCTGGTTTGTGTTCCAAGGAATTAACTAATTCTTTTATTATTTTGAAGAATGATTTTCTAATTCCATTTTAATTATTATTTTAATAATAAAATTTTTTATTATTTCATATGAAATATATAATATTAATATAAAAATAATATTTTAATGTTATTATAAAAAATAAAATAGATTAACTCGGGTTTAGATGAAAAATTGTTTAAAAATTTGAACAGCAGTTTGGTCGGACCAATCTACAAGTCTAATCTATACATTCTTGCAAAAGAGTGGTCTAACATAATTAGAGATAATTGAGATTAAGTTTTATGCTAGAAAGAGTAAAAATCCTGACAGGAAAGCACAATGAAGCTGGAAAACATTGAATTGTTCCAGTGAAACTGAAAAACCTTTGGGCCAAGTGATTTGCAGAGAATGTCCTAACAAGGTCGCAATATAAAATGGGACATTCATTATTTTGTGAACATTCTGGAAGACAATCTTCAGACGTGGATGTTCTGTCCATTTTTGTTCTCTTTATGGAGCGCATGCTTGCTAACTCTCAGGAACATGCTTCAGTTTATTTAAAGAGACATGATCATTATCAGGATTCAGGGATCCATAATCAATTACTAAATGATCTCAAAATCAGTAATTAGAATCAATCATGGCCAATCTGTCTCCTTAAACAACTTTTCCTAGGATTTGTTAACACCATATGAAGAGAAAAAAAAAAAGGAAAAAGGTAGCATAAACAACTGTTTTATAATCACTTTTTTTTGGTTCCCTTTCAAGTTTAGCATCTGCTTTAACCCCAACAAAAGGGTGACTGCCAAAGAATAGAGGTTTCACGATATGGGTCGTGCAGGAATCCAAAATTTTCAAGTATCTTGTGAGTCCAATATGTTGAGTTAGATGGGCTGTCTGAATTCGACCCTTGATAAGCAAAGCCTTGGAGAAAGCTAAACTTATTTGGACAGAAAATTTGATTTGTTCAAGTTATTTCAAAAGAAGAACTGCAACTTGCACATACTTAAAGCATACAGCAGATTCATCCCTACCCTTTCCTGAATAATATTCATACTTCTTTTCACATACGAACATATGAAATTCAGACTGATGTGATAAGCCAAGGTTCTGAAAGAATCACTAACGAAATAGGCACTTAGAAGCCTATTTACTCCCCATTTTAGACAAAAATGGAATTGTGATGCCGGATCTTGGATGGAGACGGACGATATTTTAAGAGATAAATTAACGCTTCAGATGACGAAAGAATCATCGTATGCTGCAGAAGATAGATTATTACGTGCCATACTTGAGATTTAGGTATCCACTTCAAATACAACAGATTCGTCCCTACCCTTTCCTGAATAATAGGTTAGATTTTGGTTCCTAAAGATCGAAGAAAACAAAGCAAGCTACAATAATTGATTTTTTTTTTCTTTTCTTCTTTTTGTTTAGTTTTGAGATACCTTTCATTCGGGCTTCCGCCGTGAAATCGAACAAAATGGCCATTATGATTAAAGTTCAATTGTGTATGATTTTATTCAATGACCAAAATTTCTTTGATTGTTAAAAAATTTAGAGATCTGTGGTTAATAGGGGAAATTCTTTCACTTGCTATGTTGGTAGCTTCCTGCGGTACTCCTGCTTCTTAGATCTTATTTGTCACAGATAATAATGCTTCGTCGCTTGTGGATCTTGCAAGGTTTGGTTGAAGGCTCGTAGTGGATAGAATGCTCTTAAATTTTGAATTCCATTATGTTCTTTTGGCCTATGCTATCTAGACTCAGGATGAGTGTAAGATATGGATATATATATATATATATGAATCCAATTCGAATATATTCAATTTATTCTAAAGATTTTTTTTATATATTTAAAAAATTATACTCATATATCTATGTTTCAATATATATTGGGCACAAATATTGGTCATGGTTCTTAAGGGAAAACGAAGAGTCCAAGACTTAGGGTAGCGTAGGTTCTGCCTCTAATGCATAACATATGGAAGTGTTAAAAAGGGATACCACTGAATGAGGATCTGGACAAAATTATTTAGTTTTGGAACTTGAAAGCATCGCCGTGTTATCTGATGATAGATAGGATTTCTTGCATTTTGATCTTATTTCATTGCTTAATCCTGGAGAGAGAACCACCAGCTAAAGCCAGAGCAAATTCACTTGATTTGGCACTTCGTATGAACATTGTAACAATGAGTGAAACAAAGGGTAATACAAAAATCAAATGGAATAATGTTCTACAAAATGATGAAATGAGAACATGAAAGTCGCCGCTCCTGGACAATCTTTATCTCCTGCAACCGGTGATCCTAGAGCAGCCTCTGGTGTAGGGATTAGATGTAGCGGGCTCTCTGGCTTTAAAACAATTATGAGCGTAGTAAGACCTCCCAGAACGACGCAGGCATGGAATCCTGTTAGCAGAGAGTGCCACATATGAAATGTAATAGCGCATTGTTTTCCAATATAGGGACCTCCTAGCAATGCCATTGCCACCTTCCTCTTCTTTGGCACCCAACTCATTGTGCACCGACATCGTCCAGCGCCATTCTAGTTCGTCATGAGCTGGAAGCTGATTTGATCAGCCTGAGAGCTGACAGTGAGCAGCAATGAGATGGCAAGAAGCAGTACGTCAAGAAGTGCGGATGCCATTGATCAAAATGGAAGAGACTTTAGATTTGGAAACAAGATAAGCAGTTGTGTGTTAAAAACGGGAAGAATCATGGAAGTTTGAATCATTTATACAGAAATCACATGTAAATTGATGGTACTTGCTGAAAATCACATGTGAATTGATAGTACTTGCCGACTCAACTAATGACCCTGATAACAACTGCGACGTTGAGCACATAATCACCGCCTCTGCCCCCTGTTTGCTTGTGTCATAATACAAAATAATAAATTTTAAAGACGAAATAAGGAGACGATTAAAAAAAAAGCCCTAACTATCTTTATATTAATTGTATTGGGGATAAACTTTGTTTTTAATTTAGCAGTATTTAAAGATATAGCTTTAGAGGATAATTATTAAGACGATTTTTCATCTAAAAAATTTTTAAGAACGATTTTTTATGTTTTTAAGATAATCATTAATCGTCTTCAGCTCCTTTAAATTTTTGTAGTATCAATTAACGCTACCTTCAATATGCTCCTCTTGATTTCTTCATTTTCTTTTTTTTTTTTTTCATTCAAAATTTTCTGTATAAAATCTGATTTTTTTTTCAGGGTTTTTTTTTCTTGAAATTTTGAAAATTTTTAAAAATTTTTCTCCTCATGTTAATTTGGCAATGGAACCAATGACTATATGATCATTTGTTTAAACAAATCATGTCACAAAAGAGTTAGGTTTCGGATAAAATGTTCGTTGAAATAAAAGTTTAAGCATTTAATTATGAATTTTCATTATATATATTAAATCAATAAAAATAACATTGTACATGGAACAAACGAAAATTTAATCTTTTCAAGTATAAATCATAAAAATATTCTAAAAAATAGTATAAATTTCTTCATCACGTGGCAATTGTTTTCTGCAAATAACACTCTGTATTTCATAGAAATAAAGGTTACTAAGCAAGAAATTAATGAAAATAAAGTGGAATTGAATTTAATTAACTATTTTTTCCTCCACATAAACAATGATAACTTCAATTTTCAAGAATCTATGATGCTGCTCATGTATAATCGGAGGATGTTTCTGTTCTCCACACTTAATTGAGATTACTCGGTTTATCCTCCTCTTTTTTCAAGGTTCTAATAGTGGTCATGTCTGTAATTAATAATTAATCAAATGGTTGTAAGTGAAAGGAGATAGCATAATTGTTTAGGCATGGCGATGTTCACTGTGGTTAAACCTATTTTTCGTTGTTTGTTTTAGCATCAATTTTCTAGTCTCATATTTGCAACAAAATATATTGGCCAACAAGCAGTTTTCAATAAAAATTTGTCAGCTTCGTGAGAAAGAAGCAGAAGTGGAGAATACTAACAAGAAGAATATGAAACTTGAAAAGCGAATGGAGCAATTGACAATGGAAAGCAGGTGCTTGGCAGCAGCGTGCCAGATGCATCGAGAAATGATCATTACCCTCAAGTTTAATCTTCAGCAAGTTTATACTCAAATTATAGATAGTGAGCAAGGATGTGGTGATAGTGAGGTTGATGATACAGCTCCATGCTGCGATGACTAAGCCATTGATTTACACATGCTTTCCAAGAAGAATAGTGACATGAAAGAGTTGATGATTTGTAAAATTTGCAGGGTGAATGAAGCCTTGCAGGCATGCTTGTGTAAAGGTTGTGAAACCAAGCTTAGTTTTTGCCTCTGTGTCAGTCATCTAAGTTTATTGGCATGGAGGACTTCATGTAATGATATGTATATACATATTATATGTGTGTGTAAAAGCTTTAATATTATAAAAATCCAATATTCTTATGATATGACGGTTGCATGTTGTTTGCTGGTTTGTTGTTCCCGGGGCCATAATTATTTTCTCTTAAAGAAATATGTTGCATGCATGTTAAGGATTCTACATCATATCTTTATTAAGTTGTTCAATTGGCGATCAGTGCCAGGTGTTTAGACAAGATGGATATTATTCCTAGGTCTAGCTTGCTGAAAATTAATCAAAACTTTTGAACACGACTGAGAAAGAGTGAGCGCAAGGGGCATGCGAAAATGCTAGACAATATGGAGAAAACGTGGAGAGTCAGTGAGATAAAAGCTCAGGGAATATTGCTGTTTCTGACTGAAACCTGTTGCTCAAAAACCTACCATTCAGCTTTATGCATGGTGCTCAAAGGAAAATGTTAATCAGTACCTTAACAAGTTAAAAATTAAAATATTCTTGTTATTATTACAATATCTTTTTTAAAAAATTCGTAAAAATATTGATTTTATGAAAATGAAAAATAAAAAAATTTCCCAAAATGAAAACCAAACGGGTGCTTAACTAAATCCAATAAAAAATTGTGAACAAGTTATGTTTATATAAAGTAAACCAGGAGTTGAACCGCCATTATGCATAGGCCAGACATTTGAAGCTGAGCCCATTTCGAAAAATTAAATAGCTGTTTAAAGCTACCCAGGCCGATAAATCATTTGCAAGGTCGATGTACCAAATTACTTAAAACATCTTAAAACAGTGGACCCAAAACCCCAAACTCCCCCCCTCCCCCCAATGTACTGGTATCAGCATTTAGAAATCCTGGGAAACAAGTGTTTATTATTTGGAGTAGAATTGGAAAAAAGTGGAGGGTAAGCAGGAGAATTTGCTTTTAATTTGATGAACTTTTTTCTAATCATGCCTTGAAAAGTGATGACAAAGAGAAAAGCAAATAAACTTCCCCATAATTATAACTATAAGCTATCCATTATGATTTATAATTATATTCCATTTTTCTGATCCTGTGACTTTACTCCAGTTCAATCATCCTCCTTATTCCCTATAAAGCTGGCTTTTTTTTCTTCTTTCTCCTTCTGGGGCCTTTGGGTTATCTCTAATGGGGCTTACCTCCACTTTGTTTCTCTCTTTTATGCCTTTCTTTTTTGTTATTTCATCAGATATTGTACATCCATGAATTATATATTTATATATATTCTTGGGGAGTCAATGTGATCTTACACTGTCAAAGTTATTCCATTTTTAAACTGAACATTGTATCTTGTGATACCCAAAGTACGAGGCTCTACCTTATAGAAAAATATTGCTCTTCGCTCAGTTCCTAGAGGGGACCCAAAGATGTAAAATGGAATATTTGTATTTGCATAGTTTCAAGTGTTGTCCTTCCTCGTGTCTCTGAAAAAAAAAATTGCATTGCTTTTGTACCATGTGCACTCCTTACACCACTTCCCCATTATAATATAATAATCTAATAATGATAACAATTTAGTTTATTAGTACATCATTTCCTCAGCTATTATATAACAATTAATGAAAACAATATCTGATATATCCTACTTACCTTAAGATTGTAAATATTGTCTTATTATCCTACTTATAGATGTGGGAAAAATTAAAATTGGGCTTTTTGGATTTGTATGTAGATGAAACCAAGAAAAAGAATCGTTTGATAAAAAGGATTATTGGGTTAAAAAATAACCCTTTTTTTATGAATTTTAATCATTAAATTGATTTTTTTGTTTTCTTTATCAAAGGGAGTGTAAATGTTAAGAGAAGCGCGCGTGATGAAACTGGAACTACAATGGGCAATGGAGGAATAACATTTTCATCCATGGATGGTCAGTTTTCATGCAATGATCAAAGACCAGGGTGAGTTGCAAGCTTTTTGGTCGACATGATTGACCGGCATACATAGTGGATAATTTGGTGGCAATAATATCTGTATGATTATGATGAAAATATATATAATCGTAAAAGAAAAAAAATAGTAAATATGAAAAGGAGCTGGGATTGCCCGGATCAACCCAACACGGCAAATGATTCGAGGGAATAAGTAAAACTGCATTTTCCCAGAACCTATCGATCATCATCCGATCAAAATACAATAACTTCTAGTCGAATTTCGATGATATAAGATATTTTGTCAATTTATATATATCCTAAATTATTGGCTAGTGAACAGGGAAAAAAACGGCACTTTTAAGCAATGTGTGCTTTGCAAGATGAGTAAAATAGAACGTGGGAGGTGGGACTTCGTATATATGCATGAAATGATGGTGAAGATGATGGGGGACCCAGAATTTTGGGTTTGATCAAAACACAAAGAATCCCTTGGATTAAGGAGGAGCAGCAGCAGCCTTGAATTGTGGGTCCTTTTTTTCTTTTATAAATCACCTTTTCTTTAACGTTCATCGGCCACGATATAAAAAGAAGAGAAGAGGAAGATGAAGAAGAAAAAGAAAAAGAAAAAGAATGTGATGTGCATGTGATCCAACAGCCTTTTATGTTCCCCTCTTCTATCACAAAACCCACCACCCTTTCCTTCTCTTCTAGTTCATAACATTATATGATAAGAAACCTTATTTAAGTAGTATAATTATTTTTAAAATATGATATTAAATTAATAAATTAAAATTTGAATTTAATTTTTGCAATTCATTGTGACCTCTTTAAATGTTTTTGTTTGCTCTAAAAACTTAAATTTATTTGGACCCAGATTGAGACATGCAAGGTCGGCCATGTTTTCATCATGGCACTGATTAAAAGCAAGTTCTTTCTTTTTTTCACTAGTGGAATTCAAAGACCACACCCCCCATACAATATCACATCAAGCTATAGCTAAGCAGATATCAAACTAGATTTATATTGCCTTTTATTTCTTTTTCTTTGAGTGGGGGAAGTACTTTCTGAATTTAATTCTGATATTCTTCATGATCATATCATTCTGTAGAATATACTTACTTTGTACACGATAAAGTTGCACACGTTTTATAGTAGGGAATATTGGGAGAGCTTTTTCACGCAGAAGAAGTTGAATTTTTCATGTCTATAACAAAGGAATGAAGAAAAAAAAGGGAAGGGAAAAAGAAAGAAAAAGAAAAAGAGGAAAAGGAAAGATAATTGGAAGGAAAGACATCTCTTGTTGTTCTCTCCTTTTAATGTAACCCTTCTCTAAAGTATTTTGCTAAAATTAACTTTTCTTTTATATATTGATAATAAACAACAGGCCATGCAACTTGAAAATTTAGATATTGGAACCCCCTTTTGGACCCATTGCTAAGGAGATATTAGTCGTGAAGGAAGTTAACTTTTGATGTCACTTTTAGGGAAAAATAGAAATTTTGCATGGAAGGAGCAGCTTAATTTCTAGAGAAAATTGCTGTTTTGGTGAACCTGGGCTTTCTAAAGCCATCGAACTCAAATTAAGATATAAATGAAGTAAATTTGCACTACTACTATCTTTGTTTTTCATATTGATCTTCTTTTTTCTGTAATTGGGGCATATAAGTTGTTTCAATTTCTACGACAAAGCAAGATGTATGCTTTAGAAGAACATAATGGCCTTGTTTTGATGCTTAATCTCGAATGTAGTTAATTGAAAAGTTTGCTGCATTGCAAGGCAATACCAGATAAAAGCTCCCAGTTGTTTGAGCCCAATCCTATTTTATTTATATCACTAGGACTAGTATTAATCATGGTTAAGGGGGGGAGGCAGAAAGATCAATAGCACGTTCTACATGTTTGCATGCATTATTAGATCAGCAGGCAGCAGGGTACCTCTCTTCCTCCTGTGCAAATAAATCTGATAATTTCAGATTAAAAAATCGATAGGAAAATGAAACACTTAATAAATAAGATACGACGCAATTAAAGGTAGTTAACATAATTAATGTGATACTTTTAATACTCGCATCGCATTCAATCAATCAAATAAAAACTAAGGACAAACCCTGCCTACATCTCTGTGTATCAAAGGCAATTACATATCTTGTCCTCTCCATTTATGTCACTCTGCCATTTCCTCGTGGGATCCTATATCCCCTCGTGACTTCCCCATTCTTGTTCTTAACCTGCATTTCGATCCCATTTTTCCCTATTTTATTACTACTTTAAAAAAAAAAAAAAAAAACTTCCAAAACCCATCTTGGCCTTTGCACATGTTTTAAGTTCAACCCTTTCTTTGACCACCATTATCAGCAATTCACAGGCTTGAAGCTTTTTTGTGCACGTATAAATTAATAGACATATCAATAAAATATAGCCCTCCACCTCTACTGCTCTATTTGCTTTCTTGATATCTGAGTTTCTAACATGTAATATTATAGTATTAATATATGAAAATCCAATATGTCAAATGAGGTTTGTCTTTGAATGTCTTCCATCTCTCTCTCTCTCTTTCTCTCTCCCTCGCTTCTGTTGAGGAAAACAGACAATGAAACGGACAAAAGAGAGTGCAAGAAGAGACAGTAGAAAGAACCTTGTAGCTTGTCGTTGTCGCGTAGAATACAGATTTTGATTCTTTTCTATGTTTTCTTATTCTCACTTTCGTATTTATCTCACACTTAGTCATTAACCCCTTTTTCTTTTAGCTTAAAATAATTACAAGTAGTTAGTAAATTTTGTCCAGCATTCGCTCTGTGTTTTAAGTTGTCATTCCTTGAGACTCCCATATTCAAACCCATTTAAATACTGCTAACCTTGTTCTATATATTTTTTATGACAATCATTTATCTCCTAGAAGAAAAAGAAAAATAAGTATTTTGGAAAGGGAATCGCCGGTGCTCATATACAGCAATTTAAATATCGTTCGCAACGTTAGTTGTAGCTAGGTTCTTTCTATTTGTTGATATTTATTTTTAATATTTAACATTATGATATTATTTATTATATCTACCATCATCATAGATATGATATTATGAATTTTTTGTTACTATTATAATTTAAATCCTAATCACATGAGAGGAGAGAGGATGTGGAGTTCACTTTACCAGCGTTTTAGAAATTAGAATAGAATCTTCTTGGCTCCTCAAAGCATCGACAAAGAGTGGGAGAGGGAGGTGCGTGAGATTTTGGTAGTGATGGTGGTGGGCTAGGTAGGATCTGTGTCTAAGTTGCTGACAACTTGTTGAAGATCAAAAGATCAGCCTTTCTTCCTTAGATTTTCATACTATTTCGTGGGACCCCTTATCACACTCTTATATATGATGAATGTCTTAATGCAAACAAAAATCGATTTCCCAAAAAGAAAAAAAAAAAAATAGATAGAGCTGATTTTGTCTTGTAGTTTTAACGTTCCTTTTCATCATCTGAACTGTTTCTTTGCTTCTGTTACTTGTCCATAAACTGATAATTTTCATCAATGACATAGGACCCATTTTTGTATTTCTTAATGGACTCCACCCTTTTTCAAGATCTCATGTTTCACTTCCCATGGATTAACTACATGATTAGGCTAATCAAAGGTGGTAACTAATCTGCCTTAATTTTTAGTTAACAATATTGTACTATTTTTGGTCTCATTATGAGATATTGTTTGTTTTGAAAGTATACACAGACTCTTTTACAGTTTTATCTTTGAGAAAAGGTGATTCAACAGGGAAAGATAGCCCCTACTTCATATGTCAGAGTCCTATCATTGGCTAATCAATGTGGGATTGTTATCTTGCCCTAACATTAGCTCCCAGGCAAGAGCATAGACTGTGTAGGTCGGAGTAGTCGAGTACGCATGTTTATATGCAAAATTTCGTATAAGTTGAGTGGACTTATTTATATGCCAAGTTTCGTGTAGGTCAAGTAAGTATGTTTATATGCCAAATTTCATATAGATCGAGTAGGCAAGTTGTACCACTATATAGATCGAATAGGCATATTTACTTGTTAACTTAGAGTTATTTGTTTATATCCCTGAATGAGATTCTGATTATGAGCTTGTTGGTTCCTACAGACAGTGCCACTTTTGATGCAAGGATTGTCCAACTGTGCTTGCTATGGGGTATTTTTCGCTTTGGAGCACTACACAGACTTTTTTCACGGTTTTGTTTTTTGAGAAAAGACACCTCAATAAAGGAATGGTGGTCTTTATTTTATAAGTCACAGTACATATCCTTGATTAATCGATGTAAGATTATTGTCTTGTCCCAACAGTTCTTATTCAACTATTCTTAAAAAGTGATATTCAATTTGAATCTCAATCGTTTGGCAGGAAATCAATGTAAAACTGCGAGGGAAACGATTTAGGGTTTTTGGTGATGGAATAGTTTCAAAAGAAATTATTCCCTGAAATGTGTATGTAAGATGAACGAGGGAGATGAGTTATGGTGGTAATAAACAGTAACAATATAATCTTATCAAGAAAAGAAAACAGGAATCACGAGAATGGCAACATACAAAGAACCATCAACAAAATTAAACCCAAAAAAAAAAAGACTGTCTCCATGTCAGCTGCTGCAAAAACAGAAAGAAACAAAAAAAAAAGGTACAGTTTTGCAGTTGCAGAAGGCCCCTTTGGCGAGGGTATGAACAATTGAGGGAAGAATTAAGAAAGTTTGGAGAGAAAGAGAGAGAGAAAGAGAGAGAGAGAGAGACATTGAGCATGCAATAGCACCTTATAGAAGGTGCTTTTCTCATACTTGAAGGAAGCATGTCTCATTTATAAGTATTTTTCTTTTGGCACTTATAAATCCTGTTGCATAGAACGATAATTTTCTAGATAAATTTGAATTTGAAGTTTAAAAGCTTACTTTAGATTTGTTAATTTTGAACAGAATATTAAATATAATATAAATATGATATATTTAATGAATATAAAATAATATATTTAAACACGATTAATATATGTATTATAATTATATGTAAAATTTATTTTATCTAATAAATTGTGTTGTGCTTAT
The DNA here is from genome assembly GCA_038381775.1 of Adansonia rubrostipa. Lineage (NCBI taxonomy): Eukaryota > Viridiplantae > Streptophyta > Magnoliopsida > Malvales > Malvaceae > Adansonia > Adansonia rubrostipa. The sequence goes on along the minus strand of JBBYHM010000019.1, from coordinate 18,403,293 downwards.
ATTTATACAAATAATACAGAAAATCCAAATTTGAGGTAAATATGACGGAGCTGACAATACTTCCTGTCGTTTGGGCAAAATGTGCATATTTCCAGGTTCACATGCAAAAATTTTGTATTTTCCTGTGTTTACTTGTTTATGTTTTGGTTTGTTTACTAGTTATTTGAAATTGCATTGGGAAGCAGTAACTGATAAAAACTATATGATAACTATTAGAATTAATAACCAGCAAACAGTCAAAAGAAAATGAGAGGGCTATAATTTGTTGGTCCTTTTCTCTCCCAAAAAAAAATAGGGATGAATTGAAAGGGATAAAAATGGAGTCTAGGGTACTGAATTTACTTTGCACCGAATAATTATGGTCTTTTTTACAAAGTGAAAATTTGTGCAGTATATTCTTCATTCTAATGGCCCTTTTCGTTTTACTTATTAGGATAAAAAAATAGTTTCTTCCAATAGTTAGAATATACCTTGAAATTAGCCACCTTCTCCTTACATTTCCTCGATCTTAATATATTAATAATAAGTTTCAATGTTCAAATACATATAGAAATTCGTCTTTGAAAACGATAAATTCTCACAAAAAAATGTAAAGAGGTAATTAAAAGTAAAAGACTTTCTTATGAAATTAAAAAAAAAAATTATTATTAATATGTTTAAAACGAATTCAAAGAATATATAATCAGTTGAGTATCTATATGAAATAATTAGTCATCATTTTACTAATTTTTGGGCTTTGGACCTATAGTCTTTATTATCTTTCACATCTTCACAAAATGAATCCAATTCTCACTTTTATAGGATCCCTCATTGCCCACTCATTGCTATATGGTTTTCATGCAATCTTGCTTAAATGTTGACACTGGTTGCAGTAAAAACCTATGACCCCCCCTTCGTTATATTCAATTTTACCTTTTTTAGATTATGTTTTTGCAGAGAATCAATAAATAGTCGGAGCTGTTTTTCAGCTTATTGTTTCTAAATGTCATTTTTAACTCATAAAGGGAAGGGAAAAAAAAGGACATAAATGAAACAAATATTTCTGGGAATAAGATTTCAAGAAATAAAGGGAAAAAACCACTGTAATACTTTCAGTTATTCATGGAAACCTTTTGGGGTCAATAATTTAATTCAAGACACGTCAGCAAAAGAAGAAGCCGAGCCGAAAGCAGAGTCAAATTAAGGTGGAGGCTCAAAGGGTAATAGCCAAAAGCCAAAGGGCTACATAGAAGCTGTAGTCTAAACAATTTAAGTTAGTCAGTAAAGGCAGTAATGGGCAGAGAGAATCTATTGTATTTTATTTATTTATTTATTTATTTTTTATGATATTGAAGTTTGGAATATTACGAAAGCAAAAGTGTGAATGCTAAGAAGAAGAAGAAGATGGCAAAGAAGAAGAAGAAATGTCGTCAACAAGAACAGGCTTTAAATCCCATCACGTAGTTCGATGTATCCTTTACCTTATATCTGCTAGACTAGAGTGTCGTAGCATTGAGAAAATAAAATATTATACATATATATATATATATATGAGGGGATTCGGAATCGGAGGCTTTGTTGATATTAAACGACAGACGGAAAGCTACAAAATGAAACCAAAAAGAAAAGAGGACGCTCGTTTGACGTGAAGTGAAACCACCCCCGTTTCTTTTTTTCTTTTTTTTTTTTTTTGCCCTTTTGCTTCTTTTCTCCTTTTTTTTTTTTTATAATATTCATGCATCAGAAGTTCAGAACAATAAGGTTTCCCACTCTGACCATATTACCCATCTCCAAATTCCCTAATTCACATTATGTTCTGAGATTTGATATTATTAGTTGCACCAGCAAAATTAACCATTAATTTGATTGCCAGTTTCATGATCAGTCAAACGATGCGGAAGGGGAAATTGCGTTTTTGGGTATACTTTAGAATAGGTGGTAGTAGTAATGAATTGCGATCAAGATATGGTTTAGGGGAACTAAAAAGAGGAGGAAGAAAAGTGGGGAAGGGGAAGGGAGGGGATTTGATTGTCAATTTTCAAAGGCCGCACCCATACCCTTCGTGCCTGATTTTAAGTGGGTGTGGGCGGGATCCATTGTCAGACAATAGAGTTAAAGGGAGGTGAGAGTCACGGGTTTTTCTTGAAAGCCCCTTTTTTTCTCTCACAGTCCTAGCAAAGACAGACTTATTCTCCCTCACAACATATCCCACGAAGGGAAACATAAATAATAATAACCAAATATTACCCACAAAAAACACACACATCAATCAATTTGCAATAACAATAACAACCCCCCTCCCCTTCCCAACATTTTTCAACTCCTGCTCCAAACTCCTCTATTTCCTCCCAGACTTCCCTCGGCTCGCTTTCTTTCATTAAGGCACTGGTCCAGCAGTTCTTGCTTTTGATCTTTCAATGGCGCTGATGCTTGAAAATTGTGAAGGGATATTACTATCACTAGACTCTCACAAATCAGTGCCAGCACCTTTCCTCACTAAAACATACCAACTAGTTGATGATCCCACCACCGACCACATAGTTTCATGGGGTGAAGATGACACTACTTTCGTAGTCTGGAGACCACCTGAGTTTGCTCGTGATCTCCTTCCTAATTACTTCAAGCATAACAATTTCTCTAGCTTTGTCAGACAGCTCAACACTTATGTAATTTAAAAACTCAACCTTTATCTTCTTCTAAGAATTCCTCTACTGCTACTAAATCTTTTGCCTTTTTAGTTGTTGTACTGATCTGGTTGTGCTTTTGCTTTTGCTTTTTGTTAATGAAACTAGGGTTTTAGGAAGATTGTACCAGACAGGTGGGAATTTGCGAACGAGTTCTTCAAGAAAGGAGAAAAACACTTGCTTTGTGAGATCCATAGAAGAAAAACTGCGCAGCCACAAGTGGCGATAAACCATCATCATCACCATCACCACCCACATTCTCCTATGGTTAATGCCCCTAGTTTCTTTCCATTTCCAAGCTGCGTCAGCATCTCTCCAGCTGATTCAGATGAACAAGCCAACTGGCCAGACTCACCACCACTTTCTTCACCAAGAGAAGGCAGCGGAGTCTCAGTTGTTGGTGGCGGAGGGAGTGGAGGCTGTATTAACAGCTCGGTCACAGCTTTATCAGAGGACAATGAGAGGTTAAGGAGAAGCAACAATTTGCTTATGTCTGAACTTGCCCATATGAGAAAGCTTTACAATGATATTATCTATTTTGTTCAAAACCATGTTAAGCCTGTCACTCCTAGCAATTCATACTCTCCTTCTTTGCTACTTGGTGGCCCTCCTTCATTTGCTGCTCCTTCTTTTGTTAATACCAATAGTTCATTATCTCCAAAACCGTTTAACCAACGCGGGTGTTATCCGAATAGTCCAAAGCCCCAGGTTCAGGTTTTGAACTCTCCAACAGCTACATCCCAACGTTCGGTGACGATTCTCGAAGAACCAAGCAGCAACAGCTGCAAAACAAAGCTTTTCGGTGTACCTTTACAATCCAAGAAGAGGATGCACCCGGAGTATGGTGCAGCTAACATGGACACTAACAAGGCACGTTTGGTCTTGGAAAAAGATGATATAGGGTTAAATCTTATGCCTCCTTCTACATGTTAGTTTCCCATATCCATTCAAGAATATTCTAGCTTCCTTTTTGAACTTTTTTTTTTTTTAAGTTTTTGTTTGATTTTCTCTTAGAGTTTGCGTGGGGCGTGTGGGTGTTTGTGACCGTGTATATAATTTTATTGACCGGTAATATTTTGTTCCCTAGCTACACCAATGCAGATGGGTTTTGGTTAGAGTGAAGATGCAAAGCAAGTTCAAAATCTCAACACCTATCTTTTTCTTTGATGGTTCTTCAGTTTTCCATTGGTGCAATATTTATTGCTCATACTCTTTCTTTTACCTTTATTCATGACTTTGATGTCTGTATGTTCCAGTTACATACATATACTTGCATTAATGCAGGACAGAGAAGAGAGACATAAAGAGTCCGGGCTATAGTTACCTCATTGACAATTTCTCTAGGGTTTTCTCTCATTAGTCCATTAATGGATGGTACGTGCGGCCATGCTTTAATACCCTTATCTCAATTCAAAACCCAATACAAAATGATTTACTATAAAAATCATGGGAGAAAAAGCAGCTAATTAGCGATGTAATAATTTATCGTTACTGTTATTATCCAAAAAAGAAGGTTGTAATCGCCATTATCATTTCTTTGTTCCAATGAACTGTCAATCAAGCAAACAAAAAATGTAATCGTTTTGAAATTAAAGAACTAGAAATCTAATAAAAATCCAAAAGAGTGAGTTATTCGATGAAAGCGAAATATAAGAGATTCCGACTAAAAATGTTGTTTGAAATGTTCTATCAAAGGCTTCTATACTTCTTGAGTTCTTCTGAGGACCAAAAAACCTTTGTCTTTTCCTACTTTAAGTATCTGATCAACGTCTTCAAGACCCATCTTTGGATCCCTCTCTTTTTTCCACTAATTCCAATCTCTCTTTCCACTTCTTCCAGGACTCAAAAGAAAAAAAGAACCAAAAAAAGATCAGAGAGAAGATAGATAGACCCTTAAGAGTTAAGACAGACCCCCTTGACTGGTAGCTAAACAATGGCATCCCCCTCCCAAAAACCCCCATTTCTCTTCTCTGGCTTTTACTTGTCACTTTGTCCAAAATCCCTATACCAGTAAAGTTTAACATAAAGTACTTTGACTAGGCATTTCAACAGGTCCTTTGCTTTTTATTGAAGGGAAATTTCCAAAAAGGCAAATGGATTATTAATTATTTAAAAAAAATTGAAAAAAATATTAAAAAAATATTAAAATTATTAATAAAAGAATTGTAATTATTCTTTATCTTGCTTTCATTTTTTCTCTGCCGTTGGTCTTGCTCTTAACGCAGGGTTAGTTCTCACTAAGGAATCGATCTTCCCCTTATATAAATATACATAAATAATATAAATTAAAAATAACATTTAAAAATAATAAAAAATAATAAGATATTTATATTAAATTATAAATTATAAATTATTTTTAAAAATTAAAAATAATATATATTATATATAATATATAATGTATATTTATATAATATATTATATATATTAGGTACGGAGTCAGTTACCCCTACATATCTGATATAAATTATATAAATAATATATATTATATATTATATACATTATATATTATATACAATATATAATAATATATATTAAAAATATTATTTAAAAACTAATAAAAATTAAAAAATATTTTATATTAAAATTTTAATTATTTTTAAAAAATTAAAATAATATATATTATATATAATATATAAAATAAAACAATATATAATATATAAAATTATATATAATATATAAACCGTGTTAGATAAGTAAATACTAATTTTGCATAATACTAACACTTCTGCGATAACAATCGCGTATAATGTACAGATGATCATAATTAAATGTACATATGACAAAAATTGATTATGTCCTAAACCATATGACCCTAAACCATAACAGATAATTAATACTAATTGTGCATATTACCAACACTGATAAGCTGACAATCACGTGTAATGTACATATGATCATAACTAAATATATAGATAACTATAATTAAATGTACGGATAACCAAAATTGATTATAGCCTAAACCATATGACCCTAAACCAATTCAGATAAATAAATACTGATTGTGCACATTACCAACACTAATGAGATGATAATCAGGTGTAATGTACATATTATTATAACTAAATGTATAAATGATCATAACTAAATGTACAGATACCCATAATTGAATGTACAGATGACCAAAACTGAATGTACAGATGACAAAAACTGATGTATTTGTTTTCAATATATATATAAATTAATAGTGTAGCTAACCATACTGAATGTACAGATGACGATAAATGAATATACAGCTAACCATACTGAATGTACAGATATCACAAACTGAATGTAAGAATATACAGAGGATCATAAATAAATGTACAACTAACAAAATGTTCAAAATTGTAAGAATGTATAGCTAACAAAAACTAAATGCATCATAAACTATATAGCCATTAACCGTATAAAAATGTCAAATAGCAATGAACTGCATTAGTTGGACATCAGATATGACAGTTATGTAAGATGTACATATGACAATAAGTTAATTTACATTTGACTATAAGTCACATTTGGCGGAATAAGTATAACGAAATACACTTTCACATTAGATGCATATAGGAATCCAAGTCTCCTGAATATACCCCTAAATAAATGTATAGGTAACCATAAATGAATGTACAGATAAATACAATTAAATATGCAGATAAGTATAACTAAATATAAACAATGAATGTACGGTTAAGAAAAATCAAATGTACACTAAATCGTATAACCATTAACTATATTAAACTGTCATATAACAATTGACTACTGTAGTTAAACATTAGATAAGATAATCACATAAGATGTACATATGATAATAAGTTAATATATATTTGAGCATAACTTATATTTGGCGATATGAGCGTAATGGAATGCACTTATGCGTTAGATGCGTGAAGGAACGATATATAGCTTAATTGTATATACCATACGTAAATGTACAGGAGACCATAAATGAATGTAGGCTCACCATAACTAAATGTACATATAATTATAAATGAATGTACACTAAACTTATAGTCATTAACTGTATGAAAATGTTAACTAGCTATTGACTACGTTAGTTGGACATCGGATATAACAATCACGTAAGACGTAAATATAATAATAAGTTAATTTGCATTTAACCATAACTTACATTTAGCGATATGAGCATAATGGAATGCACTTACATGTTAGATGCGTGTAGGAAATATTACATCTTAACTATATATATCCCCAACTAAATGTATATGTAATAAAAAATGAATGTACACATAATCATAATTAAAGGTACAGATGAGTATAACTAACATACAAATGGGTATAACTAAATGTACTGCTAACAAAAAATAATTGATAGAT
>JBBYHM010000019.1:18368325-18385621 GCA_038381775.1 Adansonia rubrostipa | reverse complement strand
AAAAACTATTGTATTTTAAATTTAAAATAAAAAGAAATTTTTACCAAATTCAAAATTCTATCAAGACTATCAAATGTTTGTCTTAAATTTAAAAAACAAAATCAAATTTTATATATTTAACCGATTTTATCTATTACTTAATAACACAATTATCAAAATATTTATCTTAAATTTAAAAAGCAATTACATTAAGGTTTATTAAATAGATCTTATCTATCCACTTGTAAATATATACCCTATATTAAGAATGACTTGCACCTTTTAGTGTTTTAATCAATAATGTATTTTAGCCAAAGTATGTTAATTCTTTTTTATTTATTTCCAATTGTTTTTTCAATTCCTAATTATTTTCATTTTTTTTAAGTCTTTGATCAAGATCATATATATTGTATATTTAAAAATGATTTGCACCTTTTTATAGTTGTTTTAACAGAGGGTTTTTTTCTTATTTATTTTTTCTTTTTTTTTGTTTTGATTAAGAATGTATTTTAATTAGGGTATGTTAATTCTTTTATTTATTTTCAATTCCTAATTAGTTTTCATTGTTTTTTGGTGTTTTGATCAAAATTACATATTTTAAGTCTAAAAGAATCATTCAAGAGATATATTTTCAATGTTTTTATCAAAATTATAGTATAATTAAGATAAGTTATTAAAGAATTAAGCAAGCAAAAGTTCATTTAAGTTGCATAAATTCACATTTTTTTCTAAGTTTCTAACATTCTAAATAATTTTTTAAATAAATAAATTTTAGTTTTTTTATATTTAAGTATTAAATCTCATGTGGATTATTTGTTGAAGTCTTTGATTTTAATTATGATTAATAATAAACATTATATATGAATCAATAACACCTATAATTATCAAGTTTAATCATTTTTTGTTTTTCACTTTTATACTAAAATTTTATCTTTAAAAAAAAATCTAGCTCAACAAAGAGAAAGCAAGAATTATGCAGAAGAATATCAAGTAACAAAATATTATTTTAAAATTAATTATAGTAACTTTACTTAATAAATAAAACTTTCAATTTAATCTTTTAAGATTAATTTCTTGAGTAAGTTCTTATAAATCAATAATCCTAAAACAATAGATTTGAGAGCATGTATTAACTAGATTACAAAAGACTTTATTTCTGTTCCAATGTAATTTTTATATATTAGTAATAGATACATTTTATTGTAGAATGAATATATATATATATATATATATATATAGAGTATTAGTAAATAGAACATATTAGTTTAAAAGTTAATGTTAATTTTAAATGGAACAAAAATTTGCCATTAAAAGTGTTAAATAGTTTGTTAATGTTAGATTTTTTTTTTTTAATTTGAGATTTCAAGTAATAGATATGTGATAATGTTAAATTTTATAAAATTTTAAAATAATTAAATATATAAATAATCTTTTTATAATCAAATTTAAATTTAAAAACTACAAAAAAATCAAGGTAATTATTATCAAATAATTATTCTAATCATAACTAATTTTTAGACTTATTTAATACAATTAACTAACTGCATTGATTGTTGCATCATTTTTTTTTTCATATTAAGTGGTTTATTTAGACTGCATACATTAATTAGATATCAACAAGAAATTTACTTTGAAGGACATCGTTATTTTAAATTGAAGGATAATCAAGATTTTACAATTTTTAGTAAAACGAAATAAGTTTTAAATGAATGTGATTAAAAAAATAAGTTTTAGATTATTGTTGAATTACTGAGTCAACCTTAACCAGTAAGGGTGTTAATGCAAACTAATCGAGATATATAATGTGTATATATATATATATTACAATATATATTGTTATCTATTAAGGTTTATTTATCTATAATATTATATGTACAGTTTATACTTATGTCACATAAAATTAAATATAACACTTAAGATTTAACTATAAATAATTTTATTTAATCGATTATTTAATTTTTAAAATTTTTAATATTTATATATATAATTTATTCTAATTTAAAACACATAAAATAATATTTTAATTCATTCTTATCCAAATATATTAAATCTGAATATAAACATATAAACCTATTTATATAAAGCTAATCTATTCATTGCACGAATAATAAATTAATTTTATGTATAAAAGAAACGTAGCAAGGGACGGATGCACAAGATTTATTTAGTTAAGCGAAGGTATCAAACTATCTTAGCTGATTTAAACTATAAAAGTAACACAAATATCTGTCGCATCTTATTATCGACAAAATAAAAGGGGCAGAACCATTGCCGCGTTAAGCGACATTCGTTGAGCAGGGAATCCTCCCACATGGGGTCACATGGTTTACTGTAGAGCCTGATTGACAAACCTACGATCCCCGCCGTTTATGAAAAAGATCGCGACTGTGACCCACAAATCCACAGTTGGTTTGGCGTCTCTTTCCCTCACAAGTATTTATCAAACAAATCGTCAAAACCCACCAGCGCCATGTTTTTTATTTTATTGCCCTTATGCCACCGAAAGGAAAATTATGTAGGGAACAAAAAGAGGATTTCAAGATTAAATAGAGAGCGAGGGCAATACTCAATTTACTATTTGGAATAGAGCCACCAATTTTTGAACTGTCGGTCATTGACCAGATGCTATTTCATTTGCCAGTCCAATGCCCCGTTAGCTGAACCCTGAAGCTAACAAGGAACTTGTTTGAGCTTAAATTGAATATAACTTGAAAAGAACTGGAATTAACCTTTTTTTTATTTGAGTAAGGGCTTTCTTTTTGGTAAATCAGTCTTTGTTTTTCTTGGGAGAGGATAATATTCAAATGATATTCCAACGACCAATCTTGCTTGCATCGAGTGCAACTGTTAGGTGCCATTCGCAGGGAGTACTGCCTGCCTCGGATGTTCCGCAATCAAATTCAGTTCGATGATATATATGATCTAACTGTGAGCCTAGGTTTAGACCATGAAATTTGCCCGACCGCTATCACTTTCCCCCTCATCAAACTTCTACGATCTTCTGATTCTCGATAACAGGCATTAGCTAGGCGGGCGAAGGCGAAGGGAAAAAGAAAAAGTACTTTGAAAAGAAAAGACAAATAATAGTTTGGTGGGTGCGGTGTCAAGCAAGAGCTGCCAACTGTAACATGGCTGTCGGGTAATGACTTCCTCGTTGCTTCCTCTCCCTAACCCCAAACTTATGCCCATCCCTAACGCCAAACGCACTCGTATAAAAAAGCCACTTCCTCTTTTGTCTTCCTCTCCCACTTTGGCTGTCCCAATATTTTATTTTATTTTACAATTTTTTTCACTTTCGTAAGGCAAAAATTAAATTATATTCCAGGCGTTACAGGCTTACAACAAAAATATATACTTATTTCTTCGATTTCACTCTCAGTTGATAAACAAGCTCCTCCATAAATTCATCATCAAACACTAACGGAAATCCAAACAATAAAACATACTCCGCGTAAACTGACGCTAAAAAGAGGTTTTTTTTTATTGGTAGTGTTGGGTGAGAACTGAAGAAACGCCGCCGAAAATGCACGCCAAGACAGACTCAGAGGTCACCAGCCTCGCAGCATCATCGCCAACGAGGTCACCGCGGCGTCCAGTTTACTATGTGCAGAGCCCTTCACGTGATTCTCACGATGGGGAAAAAACCACGACGTCGTTCCATTCCACGCCAGTGCTCAGCCCCATGGGATCACCACCACACTCCCATGCCTCCGTGGATCGCCACTCGCGTGAGTCCTCATCGAGCCGGTTTTCTGGGTCGCTTAAACCCGGATCCCGCAAGATCTCGCCTAACGACGCGTCGTCTAGGGGAGCGCATACGAAGGGACATAAGCATTGGAAAGAATGTGATGTGATTGAAGAAGAAGGGCTCCTTGAAGATGAAGAGCATAAGAAGGGACGTCCTCGGCGATGTTATTTTTTAGCTTTTGTTCTTGGCTTCTTTATTCTGTTCTCAATGTTTTCTTTGATTCTCTGGGGAGCTAGCAGACCCCAGAAACCCAAGGTCACAATGAAGGTAATCTGCTCACTCATTCGTTTCTTTTGAGCTTGAAAGATAGAATTACGAGATTAACTATGATCGATTTGCTTTATTTCATCTTGCAGAGTATAAAATTTGAGCAATTCAAGATCCAAGCTGGTTCGGATTTTACAGGGGTGGCAACTGATATGATCTCCATGAATTCCACAGTGAAAATGATTTATCGAAACACTGGGACATTTTTCGGCGTCCATGTCACATCAACTCCTCTTGATCTGTCATATTCTCAAATTAACATTGCTTCAGGAGCCGTAAGTCCAGTTCTAAAAAAAAAAAAAAAACATTTCCATTATATTAAAATCTTAATTATGTTATCTTATATTTGTTGAATTTGGGTTATTTTCAGATGAAGAAATTTTATCAATCAAGGAAGAGCCAAAGGTCTGTAACTGTAACGGTCATGGGAAACAAGGTTCCTTTGTACGGAAGTGGAGCAAGTTTGAGCAGTTCAACAGGCACGACATCACTTCCGGTACCACTTAAACTGAGCTTCGTTGTCCGATCAAGAGCTTATGTCTTGGGCAAATTGGTTAAGCCAAAGTTCAACAAGAAAATCGAATGTGACATAACTTTCGATCCTAAGAAACTCAATGTTCCCATTTCACTCAAAAACTCTTGCACATACGATTGATGAGATCGAAATCACATGGAAAATACATTGAAGACACTTTTTTCTCTCTCTCTCTCTCTTTTTTTTTTAATTAGTTGTTCTTGTTTTGTTGAAAAGTGGGAAATGAATTGAGAGACACAGCCGAGCGGGCAGGTTTGTAGATTCGGGGCAGGGAGTGAGGAAAGCGGTTGTGGACTTATTGGGGCTGCCCGTGTGCCCTTAGAGTCAGAAAACAACCAACACATACGTCGGATTCGGTGGTGACTTTTGAGTGATAAAATTTTAATTTATTTTAAAAAATTATATTTACTTAAATGTAATTCATTCTTTTAGTAAATGCAGTGAATAATAGAGTTTTAAATGTTTTTGGTAGACTTTCGGTTGTGGATTAAGTTGTTGTGTTTGAAGGAATCAACTCAATTATTATTATTATTATTATAAATCGGTTAGCTGAAGCAGCTTTAATTTTGCTTTTATGTTGCAACAAATAGTTTTAAAGCTCCTATATTGAAAGCTCTCCCAGGCCATAATTTTGCCTATATTTACTTACAAAAGAGTGGTTGAACATAACTAGAGATAACTGAGATTAAAACATTGGAATTCCACGACCACAACTTGCTTAAGCTTTAGTTGGCTTCAAATATTTTCAAAATTGAAGCTGAAAACCACCGATTTGCTGCAGTGATACTCTTAGGCATGTGATTTGCAGGGAATGTCCTACTAAGCACGTTATAAAATATGGAACATTTCATTATTTTTGTGAATATACAGTTGAAGACAATCTTCAGGCATGTGGATGTGGATATCCTGTTCTTTTGTGCACGTGCTTACACTCTCAAGAACATTATTCAGTTTATCAGAAGGCAAACGACAGAAATTATCATTATCGGATTCAGGGATCAGTAATAAATTATTAAATGATTTAGTGATTTAGAATCAATAATGGCCGACCTCTCTTCTTAAACGACTTTTAGACAGAGATTTTGATGTTGTTCAAGTTGATTCAAAGAACTGCAACTTGCAAATACTTATTGCATACACCAGATGAGGCCCTCTAGACTCGTCAACAAGTCCTGGAAATTTTACTCTGACCTATATTAGCGAGGTTAAAACCTGCTTCGCCAAGAAAAGAAGCGGTTCCTCCCTGCCCTTTGTTGAATAATAGGTTAGTTTTTGGTTCTAAATGGTCCTAGAAAACCAGTGACAAACTACAGTAACGAAACATTTAGGTGAGTTTGGAGATACCTTGCTTTTAGCCATGAAAACTAACTAGCAAGAAATGGCCATTCTGCTTAAAAGTTCGATTGTATTATAGATGGCTACATGATTGTATTCAAATGACCATTGGCTCTATATGATTGGGTATAAGCGGGCCTGGAATCCTGTTAGCACGCATTGCTTTCCAATATGAAGAGACTTCCTATCAATGCCACCTTCTTTCTCTTAATTGGCATCCAACCCATCATAACCTGACACCCACCAGGGCCAACCAATTTCCTTACTCATGAGCTGGAACCTGGTGTGACCAACCTGAGCGCTGACTGTGAACAGCATTGGGAACTTTGAGAATTATGGACGCCATTGATGTGATTCCTGATGAGCTTGGCCAAAATGAGGAAACTTCAGATTTGGAAAAACAGATCAGTTTAAGATCATGGAAGGTTGAATCATTTGTTGTGGAGTCTGGGGGCTACAGAAATCACATTTTAATTGATGGAACATGCCGACTCTACTAAAGACCCTGATAACTACTGCGACGCTGAGGACATCATCACTGCCCATGCCCTGTTTGCCTGACTCAATTAACGCTGCCATCCAACGTGGTGTGCATCATTCAGATTTTTTTTCTGAAACTGAAACTGAATCTGATTAAATAATCAGTGAACGGGTTAGATTAGCAAGGCATGACAACATGAGATGAGTAATATAAATTGGGATTAACTCGTTGGTTTCCACCAAAAAGATCAATTTCCTGGTCGAATACATCACAGCTCGCAGGGACCTATGTGCTCAAACAGTCATGCTTACTGCTTTTCATCACACGGTCGGTAACAATTGTCCGGAGTTGATTAGGATGGTGAATAGTCACAAACTTGGAATTAGAAAGACAATGAAAAATGAGTTTGAGAGAAATACAAGTTTCAATGATTGTTTCACCGCATCGAAATTTAAATGACAAAATCTTAAAATAATGTGATGACAAATTTTTCACCGACTAATTTAAATAAAATATATAATAAGTATTTGTTTTGATTAGTCATAATATGGATACAATGTTAAATCAATTTCATAATTAAAGTCAAATTAGGCAGCCTGAGAATTAATTAGTCAGAGCCCCCCAAAGTCCAAGATGCCAAACTTTAATTAAGTCAGCTTTGCTTTCTCTTATTTTTCTCATTAACGTTATGTAACAATGTTTTAATCGTTTCTCCTCACTATCTCTCTCACGTATATCTAATTCTATACTTGATATATTTTCTCTCTCTCTTTTTTATTTTTTATGTTTTGTTTTTCCAGATCTAGAGTGTGACTATTCATCAACTTTCCCTTTCTGAATTTAGAAGCGTTTGGACATGAAAGGCAAAGCCTTTTGTGTTAACTATGTAATCCAATTTAAAGCTTGAAACAAGTGATCTCTTAACCAATATATATAGAATACATTTACCTCTAAAATTTGAAAGAATTTATTTTTTTTAATTTAAAAAGTATCTTTTTAAATTTGGTTAAAAAGGCATAGTGAAATAATTTTAATTGAAAAAATAAATTTATTATTTTTTATTATTATTTTTTCTTTCTTTTACCCAATTTTTGTTAATTATAAAATGATAAATTCGTAAGAAACAAATCAACAAAGGGTCGTTTTTGATAATTAAAAGGAGTTATGGTGCAAATCACAAAATTAAGAAAAATAATTAGGCCAAACTAGAAATTTAAAAACACAAAATAAAAATTCTCTCTATCGGCCACCTCGCCACACCATCCTCTTGTCCCTCTATAATCCTTTTGACAAAAAAGCTCGTGTCCCATTTCTCTCTCTAGGAAAAAAAAAAAAAACTCATAGCTCCAAAAATGGCTTTCCATCAGCACCAGTTTCAACAGCACTGCCAACCTCAACAACAATCTAAAACTTTGAGGTAAATCGCAAAAGAAGAAAAAAGATCGATCTTTTAATTACTACAAAAGAAGAAATTTTGATTTTTTTTCCTGCTAAAAGGAAAAACAAAAACCCTAAAAATTATGTAATCTGTTGATTTCTATTTTTGGTCTCAGGAACTTATACTCAATCGACGGTCAGATTTCGTCGCCGCTTGCTTATTACAAGACGCCTAATTTACAAGATTCGTCTCAGCATCCTCCTTATGTCCCTCCTTGTAATTCCTCTCTCTTCCACTTTTTTTTTCTTTATTTTCTATTTAATTGATGAAGGATTATATGAAGATAAGTAAAAAAAAATTTAACTTCTTTATCGCTTGTTAGCTTAGCAGTACAACATAGTTATCTCTCTCTCTCTCTCTCTCTCTCTCTCTCTCTCCCTTTACTTTTTAAGCTTCAAAATTGGAACTTTGCTGTCTAATCTTTCTGGGATTCAGTTGCATTCATGAAAAAAATTCCTTATAACAATTGGTATGTTGTATTTTTTTTGTTTATTTATTTATTTTTTTTATCGGTTTAGTTCATGTTGTTGGGTTTGCACCGAGTCCAGTTCCGGTGACAGATGGGAGTGATGGAGGAGCTGAGTTGCAATGGAATAATGGGGTTGAGCCTAAAAGGAAGAAATTAAAGGAACAAGATTTTTTGGAAAACAATTCACAGATATCTTCTGTTGACTATTTTCAAGCACGGTCGGTCTCGACAGGGTTAGGTTTGTCACTTGATAATAATAATCGGATGGCTTCTTCGGGTGATTCGGCTTTGTTTTCACTCATTGGCGATGACATTGATAATGAGTTGCAGCGACAGGATGCAGAGATTGATAGGTTCCTCAAAGTTCAGGTTTGGCTTTAGTGACTTTAGGTTCTCATTTAAATATAGTTCATTGGAAATAAAACACGTTTCATTAGCTTCCATGACTGTTGTAAGGCTTGATTTACTATCTTAGGACATCATTTGTGCCATATGGATTTTATGGCCATTGAATGCAAATACATTTATCATGCTTTTATGCTAAATTTTGCTGTTAATATTGGCTTCTCTCTCTCTTTTCTTTTTTTTTTTTTTAAGGGGGGGTAGTTTCTTGGTTTGGTTAATGATTCTGTTGACTCCAGATAAGGCAGTTATTTCATATGTACGTATTTGGTTGAGATTGTGGTTGTTTCAGTCATCTAGCTGCAAAGTGCTAGTTAGAATGAGTCAAGCATTTTAATGTCCTGCATATAATCATTATGTTTTCGTTTCAACATTTAACTTTTAGTGTTGAACTTCTTCTGATAGAAATGTTCTTCTGCATTCTATTTTAGCCATTAAATATCTTTAACCATCTGCATTTTCACCTTATCACGGATTATGGATTTCTTCATCATGTTATTAGTTTTGCAGTTGTTTTCTGAAAATAACACTATGTACTTGATAAAGATGAGGGGTAATTATATCTATGCTAGAAATAAAGAAAATAATGTGGAATGGAATTAAATGAACTATTTTTTTGTCGTCCACATAAACAATTCTAACTCCAATTCATTAATTTTGAACAATCTATCGTGCTCGGTCATTCTATAGGCAGAGGATATTTCTGTTCTCCACACTTTGAATTAAGACCGTACTTGAAGATTATGTGGTTTATCCTCTTTTTTTTTTTTTTTTTTCTTTCTTGAGGTTCAGATGTTAGTTGTGTGTATATTACTAATTACTCAAATGGTTGTAAGTAATGGGAGATAGTATGATTGTATGAGTTGGGTAATGTTCATGGTGGTGAAACCTATTTGTCATTATTTCTTTTGGCATTAACTTTCTATCCTTATTGCACTACATATATCAGCCAACAAGCAGTTTTGAATTTTACTTTTAGTGAAAGTACTTCTAATCTATCCTTCTTTAAATAGGGTGACCGGTTACGGCAATCTGTATTGGAGAAGGTTCAGGCGAACCAGCTTCAGACAATGTCATTTGTGGAAGAGAAAGTTTTTCAGAAACTTCGTGAAAAAGAAGCAGAAGTGGAGAATATTAACAAAAAGAATATGGAACTTGAAGAGCGAATGGAGCAATTGACCATGGAAGCAGGTGCCTGGCAGCAACGTGCCAGATACAATGAGAACATGATTACTGCCCTCAAGTTTAATCTTCAGCAGGTGTATGCTCAAAGTAGAGATAGTAAGGAAGGGTGTGGTGATAGTGAGGTTGATGATACAGCTTCATGCTGCAATGGCCGAGCCATTGATTTCCATCTGCTCTGCAAGGAGAACAGTGAAATGAAAGAGGTGATGAATTGTAAAGTTTGTACAGTGAATGAAGCCTGCATGCTCTTGTTACCTTGTAAGCATCTCTGCCTGTGTAAAGGTTGTGAAAGTAAGCTCAGTTTTTGCCCCCTGTGTCAGTCATCTAAGTTTATTGGCATGGAGGTCTTTATGTAATGATATACATATCGAAACTTTAATATTATACTAAAGATATATCCAGTATTCTTGTGATATTGCTGGTTGTTTGGCCCTTTTATATTTTAATATTTCTCTTAAAAGGGAAATTTTGTGCATTGCATGTTAAGGTTTCTGCATCTTCACTTTGTTAAGTTCTTCAATGAGTGTTCGTTGTTATTATATTGTTCTTGTCCTGGTTTTATGTAGTTTAAGTAGTGATTTGTTCGAGAGATCATGTTCATGTGATTTATGAGAAGGTTATTGAAGTGAGAGATTCTGTTCAATGATTGGATAAGTTTACGTATTTAAGGTTCATGGAGTCTTTGTTGCGTAGGTAATTTTATGCAGAAGCAGAAACATGCACTGTGGGAATTTGTAAAGTGAGTGTAGGTCGAGTGAAATCCCAGGCTTGTACGAAATGCTTCAAGGATGGTTAGGCAAAGTTTCTCCTCTGAGTACTTGGTTATATGAAATATTTGAAGTTCTGAATTACAGGAAAGGATGTTTGTAGTATTATCATTCAGTCGTGAATATTTCTTGAGGTAGACTGATTAACTTCCATTCAGGTGGTAGACATGTAACTTTCTACGGTGGTAGCATAGGGAGAAAGGTAATTAAGCCATGGATTCATAGTTTTTGAAGAAGTGCATAACATAAATATATTTTTTATTTATATTTTATTATTCATAATAAATATTATTGTATTTATTTTTTAATTGTTTATTATATATGAATCTTCTTAATTGTCGTTTTATTTTTTTATCCGTTACCATTACAATTGAATATAAATACATATTCGGCTGCTAATTTTAATTTTACTGTTATAATATTTAATTTTATTTTTACTATTTTTTTATTGTTCATTTAAAATGACTAACTTTAATATTTAGGGTCAGTAGGTTCTTTTCTTGGTCTCTTTTTGGTCATTTCATCATAGGAAACACGCGTTTTTAGTTTATAGCCTGGTGTTGCACGACTCTTAAAGTTTGCATCTTTCCTTTCTCCGGAAACGTGTCTTCTTGAGTTTGATCTCTTTACCCTAAGGCAAAAGGGGAAAGCAGTTAGCTTTAGGAATAAGAATGACTATCAAGAACAATTCAAGTTAAAGAAGGCAAACAATATTATTTCATATTCGTATCGGAGTTGCAAATGTAACCCACATTTTTTTTAGCTTGCACAGTCGAGATTTTGGGGCAATAATGCAATTCTGTAAATGCTGCTTTTGAATAAGCTGCCTTGGCTTAGTTCTTCACTTTCTTCAGGAATGTGCACCGGTCTTTTGGTTGGGCATCGACTAACCCATGGAGAAGCCCTTTTTCTAAGTAGTAGACCGATTTCATTGAAGTTTCGAAACCTTCGGATATCGCATCCTCCATTGCCATTTGCACATTTGCCACCAATTCCATGCATCTCGTTTTCTTTTTTTTTTTTTAAATTTAATTTTAATTATAATTTACAAGTATGATTTTTTTAAAAAAAGAATTTATAAATGAATCTTCTAGACATGAATAACAAAAATATATGCAGTAAAAATAATAAATAAAAAAATAATGATCAAGAATTTAACCCGTACTGCTCTCTGGTTAAATCAACCACAAGATCAACTTAAGCAATGTAAAGGTCTTTAGCCTAAAAAAATTGGGTATGGTTTAATATTTACTGTAAAAGGTTGCTTTCGCATGCTGACTAATGACATCTGCACCAATTATCTTCTTTGATCATCTTTTCAGAAATTTAAAAAAAGAAAAAGAATTGAATTGAAACAGGGAAGCTTCTTTTTTTCTTTTTTCTTTTCCCTTCCCCTCTCCCCCCACTCCAAAAGAAAGATAGTGCATTACTATTATTATTACGTTTAATACCCTCATCATTTCAGAAAGTCTTATTTTACAATAAATAATATTAGATAATGTTTTTTTTTCAACAAAGTAACAAATTCTACTTGATTATATATGGTAACAGTCTGAAGTCTGACCCCATATGACACTCAGACAAGATGGCTGGCTTCCTATGCCTTAGTTTGCAGAAAATCAAAACTTTTGAAGGCAACTGAGAAAAAAAAAAAGAAAAAAAGTGAGCGCAAGGGGCATGCACATGGACTGCAAAAATATTATGGAGAAAATGGGAAAAGATCAGTGAGATCTAAGCGAAGGGAATATTGCTGTTTTTCTGACTGAAACTTGTTACTCAAAAACCAACTATATTCAGCTTTATGATTTGTGTTCAAACGATCAGTTATGAACAAGTTCATGCCAAGTACTTTTTAAGTAGTTGACCTGCCATGCATTTTCATCTTTACCAAGCCCATGCTGAGACCGAACATTTCACGCTGAGTCCATTTTAAAATTCAAAGACCAAACACATTAAAAGGAATAGTAATTCGAAAACCCCAAATTTTAGTGTGTATATATATATAGTGTATATATATATATATATATATATATGAATGTATGTATGTAGACGTCTAAGGGAAACAAATTTTTTACTATTTGGTGTAGAATTTGATAAAAGTAGAGGGGAGAAGGAAGAGAATGCTTTTTCCTTTAAGTGGGGGGTAGAAGATTGATCAACTTTTTTCCAATCATGCCTTGGAAAGTGATGACAAAGACGAAAGTGAATCTGCTTCTCCCATGATTATAACTATCTGCTACCCATTATTTTTGTTATTATTATTCCATTTTCCACCTTCATTTTCCACTTACACCCCATCACCTCCCACCGCAAACCCCAGCCGATCTCAGTCTTGTCATTGCCCCCCACCACCACCATTTGCCTTTTTATTCAATTCCATTCTCTCTTTATCCCTGAAAAATGAAAATTTGAAAAATTTATGAAAGAGTGACTTTATATTACTCCAGTTCAATCATCCAACCTCCTCCTTATTCCCTATAAAGCTGTTTTTTTTCTTTTCTTTTTCTCTTTGTGGGGTCTTTTGGGTTATCTCTAATGGGGGGCTTACATTCACTTTTGTTTTTCTCCTTTTTACCTTTCAGATGTGGTACATCCATGAATTATATAATATATATATGTATGTATTGGGAGACTCCAATGTGATCTGAGACAGTCAAAGTTATTCCATTTTTAAACTGAAAATGTATCTTTTGATACCCACAGCCTCTGCATGCCTCGGGTACGAGGCTATACCTTACCTTAGCTGCCCTCTGCTCAGTTCCTCAAGGGGTCCCCAAATGTAAAATGGAATATTTGTATCTGCATAGTTTCAAGTGTTGTCTTTCCTCGATTCTCTGAAAATTTTTGCATTGTTTTTGTACCATGTGACTTCCCCCATATTATAATCTAATTATTACATTACATCAGTTTTAGTTTATTACTATATCATTTCCCCTAGCTATTATATAACAATTAATGCAAAACAGTGCCTTCTATGATTAAAAATGACAAATTTTCGATTGGCGTTACAAATTAAATATAATCTAACCTGTTTCATCATAATATTTAATTTAATTAATTGATATATAATTTTATATTATAAAATAAGATTGGACGTTCTCATCCAAATAAAAATTTGTCATTTAATCTACTTTGAAGCAGCCTCAAAACATAAAATGTTGCTGGATATATAGCAAAATTTTACGTTTGTTGATGTCCTTTTAGGTTGACAATGGATCTGCAACAAGGTTTACTTACAAAAGCATATGCTTCAGTCATCCAAATAGTAATTTTATTTCTTAGCTCCACCATTAAAAAAATCCTACTTTCCTTAAAGATTGTAGATATATTGTCTTATTCTCCTACTTGTACGTATAGAAGGCAAATGGGCCTCCTTTTTTTTTTTTTTTTAACATGAAATGAGACCAAGAAAAAGCAAAGTCTTATCCTCCCTCTATTTGCTTGTTTGCATAACTTTTGGCAACAGTGGTCTTAAGTTAAAGAAAACCCACCTTAAATTCACGTCCTTGTCCCTATTCTCTTTCAAATATAGCTTTTCATTGCAGGACTGCTATCAACTGTTATTATCCTTCTAGTTTCCTTAATCTCATGCGCGAGAGCCACTAGCCCTTGAATATGCCTTCTCCCTAATAATGACTAGCCGCAAGTTCTTTTTTTCATGACCAAGTAGATGAGCTTTTTAACTGTTCACTTTTGGGAGCCAATTCTAATCATTTTTTGTAGTTCACTACATGATCTAAAATTCAAACATCAATTAATTAAATTTTAGCAACATGTCAAGATCTTAACATAGCTAATTTGCAAGTGAATAAGCTTCCACCTTCCAAATAGTTTATTTAGATGTTTTTAAACCAAAATATGGGATTGAAGCCGAGTTTCTACGATTATAATAATAAAAAATTTCAACATATATACTAATTAATGTTGGTTTATGAAGCAACTGAAGGTTAATGTTGCTGGAGAGAAGCGCGTGACATTGGAGCTACAGTGGGTAATGGAGTTATATCACTTTCATCAATGGATGGTCAGTTTCATGGAATTATCAAAGACCAGGATGACTTGCAAGCTTTTCGGTCGGGAATGATTGACTGAGTGTAGTGGCCAGTTAGTTGGCAATAATATTTGTGAAAGTATAATAATAATAATAATAATAATAATAATAATAATAACAATAATAATAATATCAAAAGAAGCTGGGGAAACTGGACTGCTCGGATCAACCAAATACGGCCAATGATTCGAGGCTAGCTAACTGCATTTTCCCAGAACCGATCGGTCATCATCCTATCGAGTTACAATAATTCAAGTCGAATTTCGATGAAGAAGCAAGAATCAGGAATATTTGCCAGGTTTTATATCCTAAATTATTGGCAGTGAACAGGAAAAAATGGAAAAATGGTCCCTTTAAAATATTTGCTTTGCCCAGATAAAAATAGAAAGCGAGGTGGGACTTTCATATACATATATTCATATATGCATGAAATGATGATGAAGATGATGGGGGGACCCAGAATTTGGGTTGATGAACACAAAGAATCCCTTGGATTGAGGAGGATGAAGAGCAGCAGAAGCAGCAGCCTTGAATCGTGGGTCCTTTTATTTTTAATCACCTTTTCTTTAACGTTCATCAGCCACAGTATAAAAAGAAGAGAAGAGGAAGAAGAAAAAGAATGTGATGTGCATGTGATCCAACAGCCTTTATGTTCCCCTCTTCTAACCCCAAATCTACAAAATCCACCACTCCTTTGCTTCCTTCTAACTTTCTTTTTTGACATTCTGATGCTAATTGCTTTTCTAGTTAATCATGTTTAGGTCATAACATATAATATATATGTTAGTAATGTTTCTTTGTTGTGCTAAAAACTTAATTAATTTGGGCCCATGCTTAGACATGCAAGGTCGGCCATGTTTTCATCATGGCACTGATTAAAAGCAAATTTTTTTTCACTAGTGGAATTCAAAGAACACCCCACCCATATCATATCAAACTATAGCTAGCCGATATCAACTAGGTACTGATATCTTTAATTCTTTCATGTGTGTGGGGGAAAGTACTTTTCTATATTAATTCTAATCTTCGTTTCATCATCTGTAGAATATACTTGCATATCAATCCATTGTCCTTTGTACATGATAAAGTTTCACACTTTTAAAGTATGAGGGTATCTTCTTTTTTTTTCTTTTTTTATTTCACGTAGAAGAAGTTGAATTTTCATGTCTTTAACAAAGGAATGAAGAAAAAGAAAGAGGAAAAAAAGGAAGGAAAAGTAAAGGAAAAGAAAGATAATGGAGGAGGAAAGACATCTCTTGTTGTTCTCTCCTTTTAATGTAACTCTCTAAAGTGTTTTTGTTAAAATGAGCTTTTCTTTTAGCGAATAAGAAACAACAACCCTTGCAAGTCTAAAATTTGGATATGGAACCTCCCCCCCCCCCCCTTTTGGACCCATTGCTAAAGAGATATTAGTCGTGAAGGAAGCTGCTTTTTAACCTCTTATTTTTTAAAGGGAAAAATACAACTTTTGCATGGTAACCTAGCTAATCCTCCATTATTCTAATAGCTTTCATGAACAGATTCCTTTGTATCAAATCATCAATCAGATAAAAACAACTGTCTCAATTTTTTCTTCATCTTTGGTCATTGTCTCAATTAATTTTGAATCCTACAAATGCCATTTGAAGCACATTTAGAAACATAACAAAATTAATATTAAAGTTTCCGAATATAAATATTATCTCCAAACTTTATCGTGGAAAGAACAAAAAATTGTTTTGCTAGGCAAGTTCTCCTTTTGTGGGAAAATGAGAACATGATGGACCACCGTAGGCATTCAACATACAAGGAATATTTAAAGAATTTGAGAAAGCTAATTCAGCGTAAATGATACTTTAGAGTTTACACATAGCTAAGTTATTAAAAGATTTTGTTGTTCTCATGCATATTAGTCATTAACTTCATGCCTGTTAAATGGTATGTATGGTGTTGACTCCCTTCTTCATTTAATGCTATAAAAAAAAGTTTGATGGGGCAAATTTCCGTCAATATTAAAAAACTATATATTTGGTATTCCGGGAAAAGCATTTTTGGCCATGTATATATATATATATATATGTATATATATATATATATATATTATACAAGGATTTGAAATTGAAATAATTACCTTAGTTTTCTGGAAACTTGTGGACCTAATTGCTGAGGTGAACATGTCTTTCTAAGGTATCAAACTCAACGATATAAATGAAGTAAACCCAAGAGTTTGAATGATTAATGCTTCATTTTGGATGTGTGGTGTCATTATTCGTCGTGGTGTTATTTTATGATTAATAGGATTAACGGAATAAAAGCAATTGGGGACAAATATGAACTTGCACATTCTTTCTGTGACAAATTAAGGTAATATGGATTAATTCCCTAAATTTGTTTATTCTTGAAGTGCATTCAAGTGCATGCACTGGCTAGTGGTATATTATATATGGATGATCACAAGTATCAATTTTCCATTTTAGTTATAATGAGAGTTTGTTAGTAATTTGTTAGTAACTTCATTTTTGCATAGTTTTACTCCAATGTTGATGTAGAATCAAGATTTCGGTAACTTAGTAAAATAGAACTAGATTATTGGAAGCTAATGGCAAACGTTTTTCTTAATTGAAAGTGCTTTTTGTTTACTACCAAAAGCACACCATAGT
>JBBYHM010000019.1:18351218-18361851 GCA_038381775.1 Adansonia rubrostipa | reverse complement strand
ATTATTATTATTATTATTATTATTATTGTCAAAAAAGAAGGTTATCATATCGTTTGATGAAGGTAATTATAATTTCCATTATCACTTCTTGTTCCTATGAACTGTCCAAGTAAAAAAAAAAAAAGAATACTGAGTTTTAAATTTAAGAATCAGAAAAAAAAATCCAAAAGAGTGAGTTATTCGATGAAAGCGAAGTATAAGAGAAACTAACTAAATTTGTTGTTTGAAATGTTTTAATCAAGGGTTTCTATACTTCTTCTGAGGACCAAAAACCTTAGCTTTTGCCTACTTTAAGTATCCTATCAACGTCTTCAAAACCTTTGGGTCCCGCTCTCTGTTTTACTAATTCCAATCCCTCTTTCCTCTTCTTTCAGACCCAAAAAAAACCCCTTAAAAAGATAAGAGAGAAGATATAGACCTTAAGACGAAACCCTTGACTGGTAGCTAAACAATGCAACCCCCTCCCCCCCCCCCCCCCAAAAAAAAAAACCCCATTTTTTTCTTTTTTTATGGCTTTTACTCGTTGTCCCTTTGTCCAAAATCCCAATACAAGTAAAGTTTTTTTTCACGTAAAGTTTGACTAGGCTGGCATTTCAACAGGTTCTTTGCTTTTTCCTTGAACCTGGTTCTTTCTGTTTATTTCCACGAAGTAATTAATTACCGAAGACAGAGAAAACATTGTGAGATACTGATGAAAGTGGGTTAAGAAACATCTATTTTAAGTTTGAGAGACATAAAAGTATCAATATATAATAATTCTTATAATATCTTTGTCGTGCCCATGATTTCTTTTTCGAATCTTACCAAGATAAATAAAAAAGAAAAAACTGAACCCAATAACCTAGTTTGACAATTTGTATGTCTTCGGCTCTTACACTTTTTCTGGCAATGTTGAGGTTCGCACGTGACCTAGAAAAGAAATGCACCTGTGATGTAGAAGGATAGTCTCATCCGCGCGGAATGAGGTTGAACTTGATTTAATAATTATTGTTTTGTATATTAATTTTTTTAATTAATAAAAAAATTAAATAAATTCTATATTTATTAAATATACATTTAAATAGTTAAAATATGTGATATTAAATGTATTTAAATAGTTAAATTTGATAAGATAATTATTGAATAAAAAAGTAAAATTTTTAAAATATTTTTTTACTCGTAAAAGGATAAAATTGTCAAGTAAAATTTATATTAGTGTGCAATTCATCTAAATAGCTCAAATACGTCATATTAAACTTGCATAAAATGTTAAACTTGATTTGAAAATTATTACATGGAGTAAAAATCAATGTTTCATATATTAAATACTTTTCATCTTATTAAAGATTAAAATAACCAAACAAGATTTATATTCGTAAATCAAGCATTTAACTAAACTCAAATTTGTGATATTAGGTTTGCTTAAATCATTAAAAGTTATTTGAAAAAGGTTAAACCTATCTTATTGGTGAGTTAACAAAGAGAGTGAGTGGTCGGAGAGAGAAGTCCGCTTTGAGGCCCATTTATTCTTCAGCCCAAGAGGGCCTACCAAGGAATTCCAATTAATTTACTATGTCACTGCTTCGAAGTTCAAAAGGAGAAAGAGATAAAACGACCGCGTTTGCAATCCAACAATTCTCGCTTTCCTTTGGCCAGCCTCCTCTCTTCTCTGTAGTTAAACCCTAGGAAAACCCTCAGTATTGTTACCCTTTGTCAGAACCCAATTCCAACAAATACCAATCCAATCCGAAGTAAAATAAATAAATAATTTGTCCAATAATAATGAATGTAGTAATAGCATCATCTTCAGTCGACGGCGGCATCGGTTGCTGGGACCTACAAACAGGGGCGGAGCAACTCCGTTACAAGGCTTGCACCTCTCCTCCACACGGCCTCGCCTCCGTAGGTTGCCGTTTCATTGCCTGCTCTCAAGTTCGCGACCCGTCTGCCACCTCCGGTCACGTCCTTTATTGGTCTTGGTCCAAGGTTTACTCTCATAGCCATCCTAACTCTTCGACTCTTTGCCCAAGCTTTTTTTTTTTTTTTTTTTTTGTTTATTATATGTATATATATTTTTTGACAGCCTCAGGCAGAAGTTAAAAGCTTTCCCGCGGAACCTATTAAACCGCTCGTTGCTAACAGTGAAGGTACTTACATTGTTGGTGGAGGTTCATCTGGTGATATTTACCTTTGGGAGGTCAGATTCAGTAGCTTTACTTATTTGTCATTGATTTATTAATTAAAGGTAAGGCTTTGAGGTGGTACTTTTTTTGACAATTTAGGTTGCCACGGGTAGGCTATTAAAGAAATGGCACGCTCATTATAGGGCAGTTACATGCTTGGTTTTCTCCGACGATGATTCGCTTCTCATTTCTGGATCAGAGGATGGATGTGTTAGAGTTTGGTCGCTTTTCATGTACATGCTCCTTGTTCTAATCCCTGCTCAATTGCATATGTTAATTTGATTATTATGGTTACTAATTGTAGATAGTTTCTGTTTATTTTGTTTATTGTAAATTAGGATATTTGATGATGCTAGAAGGCAGCAGGCAAGTCATCTCTATGAGTACAGTTTTATGGAACATACTCTGCGTGTAACTGATATCGTTAGGGGTTATGGTGGAGGCAATGCAATTATTGTGTCGGCTTCTGAGGACCGCACATGTAAGGTTTGTTCAGCTCTTAATTAGAGCCCAAATGCATGTAATGTCTTGAAAAGATTGGTAACTAGAGTATTCTTCTGGGTTTGCATTAAAATGAAGATGGAATCTTTAGGTGGCAAGTAATTGGCACCATAACTGAACCTAGTTATAGTCTTTCTTTCAGTAAGTTGTTTTTTTGAGCAGGTAATTGTAAAGCTAAGAAATTTTCTGTGATCAAGGTGATATTTTCTGATTGTCAGATTGATGGTGAAGACTGAAGCATGCATGAAAGCATTTTCTTAGTCATGAATTGAAGATTATTTATAGTTGTAATAGCACATGGGTTGCTTGAGCAACGCATTTGGATTAAACTGGAAAGAGATGCTTTCTCATAAGAAGTTAATGGACGTTATAGTTACTCACAAATTTGTTAGTGTTTTTATGACAAATCTATCATGCTGGTAATAGAACCTTCTGTCATGGAAGATCTTATGGGTTCATCTTGTAATTACCTGATGTGTTTGTGACAGTTTTCTTTTCTTTTCTTTTTTTTTTTTCTCTAATATATGGTGTTAACTATTTCCTGATTTAATGTGCATTGCTAATAGGTCTGGAGCTTATCCAGAGGAAGATTATTAAGAAACGTTGTGTTTCCTTCTATCATTGATGCAATTGCTTTAGACCCTCATGAACAAGTCTTCTATGCTGGCAGTCGAGATGGTAAAATCTATATTGCTGCACTGAATGCTGAAAGTTCCCCTAGCAACATTCATGGGTTGCACATCATCGGTTCACTATCTGATCACAGGTGGTGTTTTGTTATTTGTTTTTCCCACCTTTACAATATTAAATAATTCTGTCAGGGTTAGTCTATGATGGTTGGTGTAGTATCAGTTTGTACTTTATTTTAACTTAAAAAGGTCCTATGGTTGTAGTCTTATTTGTTGCAGTCAACTGACCATTTCATGAGCTGGCTTCTAATTCTATCATTCATCACCTGGATTGAAGGTGGAGCTTGTAAATACTTCTGATTGTTATGTGTCAAAAAAAGGAAGAAAATTGAAGAAAAATGAAAAGATGATATAACACCTACATGAAGTTGCTTGTATGTCATAGTTGTAATCATAGATGAACTAATAAAATTAGCGATTTATAGTTAATATTGTGCATCCCTCATTAAAATTTTGTAAGGCTTCTTGTTATATCCCTCTTTCCCTTTTTACTAACAGTTCTACAATTTTATTTTTGAACAGTAAGCCTGTTACTTGCTTGACATATAGTAAAGAAGGAAATCTACTACTATCTGGATCAGAGGATGGCATGGTTCGAGTTTGGGATGTGAAAAACCAAAATATCATTCGCATGTTCAGACATGCCAAAGGTTTCATTCAAACAACTAAAAATTTTACTTGTTTTTTTTATGGAAGGCTTTGATTAGATTGCATACTTTTTAATTTTGGGCGTTAGCTTCTATTTACTGTTCCTTGAACTTGGGCACTTGGCTGAGATTTTGTAAAGTGCCAAGAACGTCATATAAAGTTTCCATCTTAATAAGATTCTTCCTTTATCCTAATCGAACTTGATACTAGAAGAGTTAACCTCTAATACTTAAAAAGAGTGCTCCGCTAGGAGTTTCATGCTGGTGATCAACAACCAAAAGAATATAGCATAGGAGGGAAATTGTATTTTAATGTGCTAAAGCTCAATTTCGTTCTTCATCTTCTATTTGGTGTGCTTTTCCCTTTTACTGTTTTCCTGCTATACCTCAGCATGATGTTCTTTTGTTGTGCAATTCCAAATCATTTAACTGATTTCAATCATATTCAGGCCCTGTGAACAATATTCTCATTGTAAAGCGTCCACTGCCCCTTGGTCGGGCCAGATCAAAAGAGCCAGCTTCCTCAAGAAGGCATGACTTCCCACCTCCACTAGAAAAATATGCAAATTCAACCGACGAAGACATGGACAATAAGGCTATCATTACTCTCCCAGCGACTAGCGACCTCCCTTCATACCTCAGTTCTCAGCTAATCAATGATCACATCAAAGAGCTCCAGGTTTTCTTTACAACTTATTGCATGCTTATCAACCACAATAATGTAATTATTTTGGTTTCAATTTTGCTTAGTACCAGGAATCAAGCCAGCCATCTTCATGATTTTCTTAGCATTAGCGACTTTACATTATTGTGGTTTCAATTTTGCTTGGTACCAGGAATCAAGCCAGTCAACTTCATAATTTTCTTAGCATTAGCGATTTTTAATTATTTACTATACCTATATTATATTCCATCAACTCAACACCTTTGCCTAAATTGTTCTTCACCCCTTGTCTGCAGCAACAAGGCTCTTCGGCTGTAGCTGAAACAGAAGTGAAGAGACTGAAGCTCGATTGCAAAAGATCTATGCAGATGTTTCAGCAATTGAAAAAAGTTTACGACAACTTGCAGGAATTCTGCGTCAATGAGCTCTTAAACGGTGAAGAAGTGGGGGGGTCTGAAGGGAGCTAACCCTGAGACAGTTTGTATACAAGCAAACCACTAGTTTTCCTGGTATGACCACCCATGAGAGGTATTAACCCCCTTCTTGGCTCTAGCTCTTTTTTTTCCCCCTCTCATTTCTAATTTTCATTGAAGAATTAGTTTTTATCTCTTAAGTCTCGCGAGTTTATGATAAATTACAGTAAAAATTCCAGTTGGATTAATTAAAAACAAGAAACTCATGGCTAATATTTTTGTACCTGAATTATGAAGCATATTCCAGAAAAAAATATATATGAAGATTCATGAGAGATGTGCAAAATGTTTACTTTGATGAGTAATGTTCTTGCTTATGCAATCTCATTCAGTTGGTTGGCAAAAACTGCAAAATTGTTGTCAAACTTAATTATTTTTCAAATAATTAATGCTATCAAAGGAATTCTTTTAATACTTTAAATCAGAAGTGTATCTTATCCGAGCAAAAGAAAACCCCACAAGGATACCATATAAAAATGAAGTTGGATTTCTCAAGGCAGAAATTAATTAGCCTTGAAGAATTATTAATTCATCGAATATTTAACAAGTTCTGAAAAGAAATCCTGGAATTGCAGATTTCCTTGTATCAGATTCAAAAATGGTAGGCCTGCGGGAATCAAACCCAGCATTTTGATGGGTCCGGCAATGGTGGCATGCATCAGAAGATGTCGATATTATACTAAGATAATTTTAGTTTTTTTTTAAATAATGGAGGGGATTATCAGCTTCTCAATAATGTTTGGAGGCTTCTAGACTGTTAACTCACCTGTCTGAAAATTCATGGAGTTGAAAATGAATGATTGGATTACATTAAATCGCTAGAAAATTCACCAGTTTTAACAGGTAAATGATAAAATATGATACTGTATGAGATTAATTGTGCTTTTCATTTATGCTATTCTTATATCTCTCTCTCTTTTTTTTTGAAGTATTTGCTTTTGACTTTATCTGATAGAAATGAAATTAAAATTTTTAACTTTCAAATATATATTAAAAAAGCTTTAAAGAATAAATATGTTCGTAACTAACACTCTTCCAAATGTGAGTAATATAGCTTCTGAATACTATTCTTTGTATCGAGGAAACCGTGAATCACATGCAGAACTGGATGACGCAGCCCAAGCCAAGTACATTGCCCCAAATATTGGCTACATTTTACAGATCGCCAAACACAGCTTCTGTTCCACTACCCAACCTTTTCTCTCCCGACATTCTTTTCCGTCCAAAGAGACACGGTTTCGCTGCTATTTCTTTTACTCTTACAACAAGTTATGAAAGCTGGGAGGGAGTTGGGACAATAAGTTGGAGAAAGACAAAACCGTCCTAAAGATGCTTACCATCAGCTGTTTTGTGCGATTAGGCAACTTGAAAACGATCCCAAATCGAAAATGTTGAAAATCATGACAGGTTGAAGTGGGATCAATTTTTATTGAATAAACTAATGTTATATATATATATATATATATATATATTCATTGCTTCACTCACTTCACTAAGCCTGCTAAACCTGCAGTTCCGATGAGAGAGGGGGAAAGGGGTGAACTGTGGAGGAAAGGGGAGTAAGTAAGAATTACTAATATAATAATAATTGTTGATGTAAAGATTCTCAGATTGTGTCTGTGTTGTCTGTTTTGAAGCTAGTTTCTCATAAGAATCACTAATAATCTTTTTGTTTGCAATGATGGATTGATATTATATAAAATATAGAAAGAAAAGCATTATAAATGGGATATGTGGGGAAGAGAAGCTAAGGTAGTGCAACACTGTGAAAATGCAAAGTAAAAGAAACCAACCCAACAACAAGATCTTGCTTCTCCGGATTCTTTTTATCCAATCGGTCCTCTTCTTGCAGAGAACATGTCTCTTTTCTCATGTCTTTTCTCGATAGAAAAAAAATATATTATCACCAAACACTCCATTTATTTATTTATTTATTATACATTAATGTTTCTACAGAGAAAATGGGTGCTTTTAATTTCTCTGCCTCTGGCAAATTTGTCAATCTCTAACAGTTGTTTTGGAATCAGGGTGATGAAAGTATTTTCTGGGATTTGGATAGGTGGTGTTGTTGCAAAACAAAAAGGAATAATAGCCAACACCCCAATATCCTCTCAACTTTCTCTTTCTTTTCCGAACTCTCTTTTTCGTGTTTTTCTCCCTCCTTTTCTTACAAAGGACGCTATAGTGAAATAGAAGTCCGAGTATAGAAAAGGGATAAAAATATTGAAATTTGAATTCAAAATACGTTGAAAGTCACCTCGAACCAATTATGCTTAAGTCTTGGATTCCTCCTCTTTTCGGTCTTCACTCCTCACCCTTGCCGGCTACAACTATCGTCTTGAGAGCACAAATCCTCGCACTATTTAAGTTTCCTCAATTGTCTTATCACTCTTTACAACAGCAATCAAAGATCCTCTTACTAATTATCATCAAATTGAATCAAAACGATACGATCGCACCTATCATAAACACATACTTCACAAAATTGCTTAGATGTGAAAATATTCATGCGTGGCTTCAAAGATAAAACAAACACAGTGGTATATATTTTCTATATTTGCACTTTTACGTGCGGGGATAGCTCAAACCAGTGTTCTTCCAAGCCAATCAAGTCAACATTAAGCTAGTAGTTAATATTTTTCCGTTAGTTGAATGGACTGAATAGCTGTCTTGCTCCAATAAATTGAGATAATTGGTTTTTGAGTTTCAGTCTTTCTTAAAATAATAATAATAATAATAATAATAATAATAATACTTAAGAAGCCAGGGAGAAGATGAAATTGTGGGAATATTTTTGTAGTCTAGCAAATGATGCGTGTCTTAATTACTTTTACCCTGCATGAAATTATAGCAACTTTATTTTCTTTCCATGTGTTGGCTATGAAACTTAATTAATATGGGAAATTGTAAATGAGAAATGAAGCTTAATTAAAAAAATGATTTGAGGATTGTTGATCACTTAGTGCGGAGCATAACAGAACAGAGCAGAGCAGCGCGGGAAGGGTAAAAATTCGTGACTAATCCCAGCACATAAAGCAGGTTGGCCTCCCGGTCCTTCTCGAAAACCGTGGCCTTTATAGACGGAGGAGATTGGACTAAATTGTTATCTTGGTTTACCAAATTAAGGGAAGTTCTCTATGTTTGTGAGCACTCATTTGTATTCCCTGGAAGTACAGTTGGTTAGATCCCAACCCTTTAAATGTTGGCGGAGCCATTAATTTTTCTCATCAAACCTCACCATCACCACAGGGGCTGCAGGAAGGATCATATATATTTGAAATGCAATCTTTTCCTCCAATTTACCTTATTTTCTTGAATAATGTTCAGTGGAAAATAGTCCTTTTTCATTCTTTGCTTTTACAAAAGCCTCTAATTTCAGAATTTCCTGCATCTTCTTACTTTCTTGATATCCAATTTCACAAATTTTCCTTCTAATCTGAGAATTAAAACAGGAACTTAGAGACTATAATTCAGAATAAAGAAAAAGATTTGATATTTGGTCCCAACCATGAAAATGACTTTAAATTGTCCAACAGATAATATGTGTCAATTAAAGAATGCTTCATGATGTTTTTTTTTCTGTGTTTGCAATCGTCATAAGTGGAAATAATTGTCTATCTCTAACTCTAAGGCTTATTAAGCGTGCAATCATATTGTTCCAAAATTAAAAGAAAACAAGCAAAAGCTCCACAACTTTGTGAAAATTTTTCTTTTTAAAAAATAATAAAAATTCGAAAATGATTTTTTTAATTATTTATATAAAATAATATTCAACCACTTGTGTTATAAATAGTCATCCCATTCCCACTAGATCGATAGCCTGTTCCAGACATATCACTATTTTATTCCTTTTTATCTTCTTTTCTAGTAAGTTGTAGTTTCTATTTCTTTTCCTTCACTGCAAACTCTGATAAAACTCTTAGTTTTACACTTTCAATTTATCTTCCCCATCACTCTGTCTATCAGTTTTCTCTTGGTTTTTTTTTTTTTTTCTGATCATATATAGCCATGGAGATTGACCGGTTAAAGTCTGCAACAGAAGATCAGATGGATATGATGATGATGATGATGATGCAGATGGACAAGCTCCCCGAATTCTTGGGGGACTACAATGACGTCGTAAAATTCCCTCAAGCTGAGCTTGCTCATTATGCAAGCAATAGTTCCGATAATAGCATCGGTGCTAATGCCATGCCACATTTTGTTGAAAACGTACCCCCATCTATAAACCTGATGCCAACCACTATTTCATTCACTGGTTCAACCACGGTTCAAGAACCAGAAGCCCCATGTTTCCTGTTCAGCCCAGGCAGTGCAAGATGGGGAGGTGGTGCAGGGCACTTATTATCAGGTGCAACACATGCTTTTTCTACATCTTCCCAAAAGAAGAGTTCAATGGCTGCAATGAGGGAGATGATCTTCCGAATTGCAGCTATGCAACCAATTCATATCGACCCTGAATCTGTTAAGCCACCAAAGAGAAGGAATGTGAAGATATCAAAGGACCCTCAAAGTGTTGCAGCAAGGCACCGGAGGGAGAGGATAAGTGAGAGAATCAGGATACTCCAAAGACTTGTCCCTGGAGGAACCAAAATGGACACTGCATCGATGTTAGATGAGGCAATTCACTATGTCAAGTTCTTGAAGACTCAGGTGCAGTCACTGGAGAGAGCTGCTACTAATAGCAGGCCAACTGGGATAGGGTTCCCTGCAGCAATGCTAAATGGGAGTTTTCATCCAATTGGAAAAGCGTATCAACCTGCTCAAAACCTTCAGGAATTTGGAGATGCTTAGCTAGTCTTAATTAGAATAAACCCTTTTTTCTAGCAATGTTAGACTCATTGGAATGTATAAAAAATTAAAAAATAAAAAGTTAAACAGGCTGATTGTCATGATCATGGATAATTAATTTAAGTCTCTTCATGTTTAGGCCATGTAATCCGTGTCGTAATGCTATCAGGTTCAAATCCCAACTGTTCAAAGAATATTTAATCAGTAAGTTCTTATAAGAATTACATATTTTTCCATGCATTGATCTGTAACTCATATATGAATTTGTAATAACAGATGTCCAGAAATGGCCACCTGTATGATCGAAATGCATAGTTCTCTTCAGCAAACAAAGAACAAGTAAAAAACGCGGAGCCAAAAGTGCCGAATCTTAGAAAAAAAAAAAAACAAATAAATCTTATCAACAGTCGCACATTGGCAAAGCATTGCTCCATCGCTAAGGTCATCGGAAACCAAAAGAACAATTATGTTAGTAGGGTTGAAAGGCTGTGCCAAAGACTACTATATCTTTGTATATCGTGTCAACTATGCAAAATCTAGATAATTTAAGAAAGAGAGAAAGGTTCTTTCTTGAAATGTTGATAAATAGACGTATACAAAAAAATGGGACCTTAATTTGGCTTCGGTGGCTTGAAAATTCCATGCTACTGACGTAAATTATGGACATATTAGTTGAATTTAAGATTAACCCATCAGATGTGTCGAA